>BJCO01810241.1:0-12337 GCA_018326465.1 Flaveria floridana
TTCTATTTGATGTTTTAAGATGTAAACAAACCCAAGAACAAAGGGGATCTTATATATGTGAATAAGCAAGCTATGTAAGCATATGAAACATCATAATATGACAACCACAAAGGGCTGTCAAACTACCTTTTTCCAGCAGCAAAAATCGACAAAAAAGGGGATGTTGGATGCTCAAAATCGGCCAAAGGCTCCAAGGAAGGACCTCTTAAGCTTGTATACCACAAGCCCTTGAAGCAACCACCACTCTTGCTAGGGAGAGTGCACCAAAATGTCCAAAACTTTCTTCCTTCTTCTTGTTTCAGCCGTGAACTTCAAAGGAAGAGAGAAGAAGACAGAGTTTTTTTGAACATGCAAATGAATTGATGGGTGAAAGTGTGTCTTACACCCTTTCATAAAGAGTGTAAGTTTCAATACACCTTTTTGTCTTTTCCACACAAGGGTGGCCGAGATTTTGGTTCAAAAGGGGGTGTTTTCCCTCCTAAGCTAGTCTTTTGTCACACATTAATAAGTCATCTACTAGACTTATTTAAAATGTGGCATATGTCTTCTCTAATTAAACAATTTAATTAAAGTACACTCACATGTTATTAGTGCTATTTAAAACCCTTTTAAATAACAAAATAATAATAAACCCATCAACAAATTATCCTAATAACTTATTTCATCTTGCAGATAATTAATTAGAAAACCTATTTTCTAATTTTGGTGTAATTATTTAATTGCATGATCCCATCATTAGTTAAATAATTCTTGGTGATTACAATGCTTGTTATTGGGTATAACCCGACTTGGATCATGTCATACTAACCGCATCAATATTCTATGTGTCTTGGGCATATAAAATCCAACAATATGGACATTATGAGTATCTTGTCATGCCCTTTGGGCTGACTAACGCATCAGTGGCGTTTATAGATGTCATGAACCGTGTATGCCGCCCATATCTTGACAAGTTTGTAATTGTGTTTATTGATGACATCCTGATCTACTTCCATAGTAAGGAAGAGCATGAGAAGCACCTCAGGCTGATTCTTGAGTTACTCAAGAATGAACAAGTGTATGCCAAGTTCTCCAAATGTGAATTTTGGATGCGAAAGATTCAATTCCTAGGGCATGTGGTAAATTAGAATGGGATTCAAGTTGACCCTTCTAAAATTGAGGCTATTAAGAACTGGAAAACTCCTGAAACCCCCACCGAAATAAGGCAATTCCTTGGATTGGCCGGATACTACAGAAGGTTTATCAAGGACTTCTCGCGCATTGTGCAACCGTTGACTGCTTTGACCAAGAAGAATACAGCTTTTGTGTGGGAACGACAGCAGAATGAAGCGTTTGAAACACTCAAGGAGAAATTGTGTAGTGCACCTATCCTCGCCCTCCCAGAAGGAGTCGAAGATTTTGTAATCTACTGTGTGCCTCACGTCAAGGACTAGGATGCGTACTAATGCAGCGCAACAAGGTAATTTCTTATGCATCAAGACTACTGAACGATCACGAGAAGAACTACACAACACACGATCTAGAATTAGGTGCCGTGGTGTTTGCACTTAAAATATGGAGGCATTATCTCTATGGCACGAAGTGCATTATCTACACTGACCATAGAAGTTTGCAACACATTTTGGATCAGAAGATGCTAAACATGCACCAGAGAAGATGGGTTGAGCTATTAAATGATTACGAATACGAAATCCGCAACCATCACGGTAAGGCCAATGTAGTGGCAGATGCCTTGAGCACGAAAGAAAGAGAAAAACCTCTTCGCGTCTGTGCCTTAAGGATGAGTGTGTACACCGACCCTATCGCAAGACTAAAAGAATCTCAACGTGAAGCGCTAAATGAAGATAAATTAGCAGGGGAATTGTTAACAAGAATGGAGAAGCGTTTAGAGATGAGTAAAGATGGTATATATAAATGTGAAGGGAGAACGTGGGTACCGAAGTACGGGGGAATTAGAGAGGTATTCCTAGACGAAGCCCACAAATCTAAGTACTCAATTCACCTCAGAAGTGACAAAATGTACCAGGATCTAAAGGAACTTTTCTGGTGGCCTGGAATCAAGAAATCAATCACTATTTATGTTGTGAAGTGTCTAACCTGTGCCATGGTAGAAGCTTAAAATCATAAACCGTCAGGAACGTTACAACAGCCTGAAATTCCAGAATGGAAATGGGATAACGTCATGATGGATTTTGTTACAAAGTTACCCAGAATATTTAGAGGTCATGATGCTATTTGGGCAATAGTGGATAGGCTAACTAAATCAGCTCAGTTCTTGCCGATTCGAGAAGACTATGACCTGACGAAGCTGGCTCAACTGTACATTAATGAAATAGTGACCAGGCATGGTGTGCCTCTGTCAATCATCTTCGACTGTGATAACCACTTCACTTCTCATTTCTGGAAATCACTCTAGCAGGCTCTAGGAACCTGTCTGGATTTAAGCACTCCATACCACCCATAAACTGACGGTCAGATTAAAAGAACCATTCAAACCTTGGAAGATATGCTAAGAGCTTGCGTGATTGACTTTTGTGGGAACTGGGACAACCATCATCCTTTAGTGGAGTTCTCCAATAATAATAGTTACCACATAAGTATAATGGCAACTCCGTATGAGACCCTATATGGTAGGAAATGCCGATCACCATTGAGTTGGAATGAGATCGGTGATAGCCAAGTAATGGGACCTGACATCGTGTTGGAGACCACCGACAAGATATTCAAGATCAAGGAGCGTTTAAGAGCAGCCAGAGACCGTCAGAAGAAATACATTGACAGAAGATGAAAACCATTAGAATTTAAAGTGGGTGATAGAGTAATGCTGAAAGTAGCACCATGGAAGGGAACTGTGAGGTTTGGAAAGGGAGGAAAGTTAAGCCCGAGATACGTTGGACCATTTGAAATACTGACAAGAATTGGGCCCGTGGCGTATCACTTAAAGCTACCTCAAGAGTTAAGTTACATACATGACACCTTCCATGTGTCACTTTGAAGAAGTGCATGGTAGACAAGACCATGGAGTTACTATTGAAGGAGGCAAGGATTAATAGCAAGCTGAACTTCGTGGAAGAGCCTGTAGAGATCACTGACCGGTTGGTGAAGAAACTCAGGCAAAGTGGCATACCCAAGGTCAAGGTAACATAGAACTCTAGGCGAGGACCAGAATTCACTTTGGAGCGAGAAGATGAGATGAGAAAGAATTATCCACATCTCTTCAGACCTACCCATTCTGGAACTTATCGAAACAAAAATTTCGGGACGAAATTTCCCAAACGGTGGGAGAATATAACAACCGACCCCTAGGTCATAATTCTAACCTTTAACCTCCTGCATCATTATCCATGCAATTAATATTAATGATAATATCTCTATTATATTTAGTAGTGGTGTTATTATTGTTACTACTACTATTGTCATTTTTGTTATTTCATGTGCCTTTTGTGATGATTTAGCTAAGTTCAAACTTTAACTTAGCAAAACTTAGAGTTCCCGGAAAGTCAATTAGTCACCCATGCAACTAAATCTTAATTGAAACAATTAAAAATATGTGTATACACACATAAATTCATGGTTAAGAACACCACATGCATGCATGATCATGCACAATACATATCAACTAACTAAATTATACCACCTAATATACTGCACTACACTACAAAACAATACTACACAATAAAATTTACCATTAAAATTAAATCAAAAACCATCCCCACTACATGCCAAGAATCGGCCACCCCCCTTCACCCACTCTCTACCCTTCTACAGCACCACCTCTTCCACCCACTACCATTACATGCATTCCCTTCCAATCTCACTTCACACACTCCTCTCATCTCTCCCTCTCCCTCTCGGTTTCTCCTAGCTGAAAACACACACACTTTGATTTCTCTCTACTTCCAGCCACATTTTCGAAGAACACAACCTCACAAGGATCGGCGAAGCCTCAAACAAGCAAGAAGGTGCTACCTTGTGAGCTTTTGGTACATGGTTTCATTACGTTCGACTTCTCTGGTCCTTTTAGATTTCCAGATCATTTTGTCTCTCTACACTCTCAAAATCATGAACCACACAAAGAGTATGGTTCATCTCACCTCAAACAAGCTGTATCTTGTGTTATCTTCACTTTTCTCTCAAAAACCTTACCTTTCTTTGTTCTAGCAGAATCTTGCTGCCATCATCTTGTTATTGAGGAGATTTTAACTTCACTAGTGCTACCTCACATGTTATGTTGGTTATTCTAAAGGTGGAACCCGAATTACACCATGAAAACCCTCTTTTTGGGTGTTATGCACCATCTAACTTGCATATTTTGTAACCCTTCAAAGCAAAGATTGTAACCTGCTCAAAAATAGTTTTCTAACCTTCTAATAACCTATTTTTAAAGTTACAAAAGGTATATACCATTTTATGTTGGTAAACATGTGGTTAGAACACAAGTTACGCCTTAGGAAACCCTCTTTTTACATAAAATAACACCATTTATGCACTTGTTTGAAAACCCTCCCAACCAAGGATCATAACTTGATCAAGAATGACTTTGGGACACTTTAATAATCTGATTTTAAAGTTATTATAATGATTAGGTAATGCTTGGGTATGAATCATAGGATTTACACTAGTGTAAATGGTGTAAATCAACAAGTTATTGCAACACATGCATGATACATGTAGATCCGAGATTCATGTTTTGATTTTCAGTGGAATTGGGATTATTTCAGATGTTTTAAGCCCATAACATGGCTGGAAATATAAAAATCAAGAGCTAGGACACATCTTGAACATATTTGGGGACCCGAAAAGTGGTAAAACAACTTAAAAATAAGAGAAACTTAGGTTTTAAATTTTTAAGAATAATTCCAGGCTATAAAAGAGTTAATAAAGTGATTTAGACTGGATTTGCCAATTAAATAGTCAAAAGACAATTTAAAGGTATTTTTAACTAAAAACGGGTATTAACTGGGTGACGTTTGAGGAAAAATCTTAGAAATAATGGTATGAAACCAAAATCCATGGAAACCATGTTATTTCAGTAAGTTAGGTGCTATAAGACTTAAAGGTTTTGAAAAGTTGGTCAAACAAGTATTAAACGGGCAATTTCGGGTAAAAACACGTTAAAACGGGCTACACATAAAAACGAGGCTTTCAACTAAAAGGGGGCTAAAATTTCATTTTCAACAGATTAGAAACTTATAAAAATGTCCTTAAAATTATATTTAAAGGTCTAAGACTAAAGATATGGAAATCCATACTTAACCGTTGAAACCCATCGGTTTTACCGTAACCGTTAATGCGAAACATAAGAATTCTAAACCCGAACCTAAATTCTAAAAATTTCGAGTAAACTTACTTAAAATGATTTACTTAACTACAAGAACCTGAGATTTGGCCCTAAAATTCAATAAATGGAAGGAAAATACTTTAGGGTAGAAAGTGCAAATTTTGAAACTTGGAGGACTAAAGTGTAAATTTTGCCAAACCCCTATAAATCGACCCCCTTGAACTAAAAATCATTTGGTGAACTTAAAATAACTTGTATAAATGATCCAACATAGTAAAACATGTATTTTTCCTTAAGAAACCTGAACACACTATAAAAGGAAACTTTTTATACAAGTTTTAGCAAATCAAAATCTAGTTGGACATTTAACCTCATGGAATACCTAGTGCACCTTCCATAACCTTAGAATCAGTAGCTTATCACTTAAATATTGATGATAGGGTTCTAGATTTGAAATGTTTCCCGGTACATGAAGAATCATTTGCTTGAATCTTAAGATGAGTTCTAGTGACCCCCTTTTTACTACTATTTTAGGGATGAAACATGCTCTGTTTAAACTAAATTATTTCTATGCTATGTTATGATGCTATATGTTATGGAATTTTTGTTACCTGCTGATACTTGTTTCACAGTCATTAATTCTTATGTGAACCGCTTTTTTTATATGGGTAGATCTACTTGGGGAATCCCCCACACACAGTGCCTTCCATGATGAACCGAAGGGTACCACACTGAGATCCTACAGGGTCGTTTATGGCATGTAACAGGTTTTATAAGATACTATAGCGAACCATCTGGCAGGTATGGTACACTTATGTGAGGCTCAATTCTTCCTTCGGGTTTTACCCGTATTACTTAACTTTTGAAGAGGCCAGCCGGGACTGAGTGCAGGGTTGATTGTGATCCCACATAATAGTGAAGCTATGATTCTTTTAAATTAAATGTGGATTCTATTGAATCCTTTTGTTTTTAAACTTTAAGCACTTGAATTCACCAACTTTTTAGTTGACACAAATTTTCTTTTAAGCATGTTCCAGGTAATCCGTGATGGGAGTCTAGCTGTTGTAGAAGACTTTGACCTAGCTCCATGACCCATGGCATTGGCTTGTTTTGTTTTAAAACCTTTTGAACAATTTACATTTGTTATTGTTGGAAACGAATTGTACTGATGAATTATGTACTTGTGTTGGGGGCTAGACCTACTTCTAGCCTAGTTTTTCTTTAAACATTAATGCCATGTGATGGTCTCTGTTAGGACCGTGTACGTACGGAGTACTAACTGATAACGCGCATATACCAACTCAAATAGTGCGGAATCCTATTTGATTGGCAATCCAATCAGTGAGAATGACAATCTGATCAATCCTACGATGTAACAAATGTTAAGAACGAAGAAGAATTGATCAGAGACGAACTATGAAGTTGGAACAGGTTTTCTTGAGCCTCTGGACGACTAGGGTACGATTATGTGTGTAGGTATTCGAATTCTTCCATTTTTCCATGAATTAAATGGTATTTATAGGTTAGGGTTTTCCATTCGTATTACTGAACCATTAGCATGGTTCAGTCGTGCGACTGAAGCATTAGCATGGTTTAGTCGTGCGACTGAAGCATGCGGTTGATCCATCCACAGGACTGAAGGTCCAGTCATGCGACTGAGTCAATCTCATTTCACAATCGTGTGACTGATCCAGTCTCCTGGTTCAGTAGTGTGACTAGTTCATTAGCATGAACTATTCATGCCTATGGTCCATTCGCATGGTCCATTCGCATGAGAACTTCACACGATTAAGTTTAAACATGTTTCTCAACCATATTTGACTAAGAATTATGCAAACAACCACAAACCTATATAGTTAGTTCAATATGTGTTATCACACAAAAAACAATGAAATATTAAACATTGTAAGCATCAACCACACATTGTATTTCATTCATACCCATTTAATTACATATATGTAAGACATGAAAAACATTTTACATTGAGCTCTTAAACTAGGTACACATGTATCAACTAACTCCCCCTTGGACCTAGTTTACATCAGTGTCTAACATTCTTCATCAGCTCATCAAACTTCTTGTACTTTTCCTCTCTTGCAACTCCGGTATTTATCTCAAACGCAAAACAGAGTCATATAACATTCTGAAACTGGAGGGCTTGTACAATGTCTTAAGAATCATAAAACAATGGTCACTGGTACAATTTGTATACATCGTCAGCAGATAAGTTAGTCAGCCACATTGGGTCAAATAGCCGAATAGTAACCATTTGGCTCTCTTTTTGCAAGACTATTACAGCTTCACCTGTTCTCTAATCATAGTACCACCACTTGAAGTGTGAAGTGAAGTCCTGTGGCATTTCCTTTAGAGGGATTCTTGACATTGTGCACGGAGGACTCCACTTCAACACTACCTTAGGCTTTCCAGTAATGGAATCAACTTCAGACCTTCTGATGTACCTCGTCGGTTGTTGAGGTCCACCTGGTGTGGTACTCTCTCCTCAATGCAGCCTCAAACCAGCCTTACATCTTTCTCGGGTCAGTATACAGCAACTTTAAGCGTGCTAGCTGGTTGAGCTCAAAACCTGGAAGAGTCTTTAGATCATGTGGAAATCTAAAGTACTTTATGCCCTTTTCTCTCTTCACTGCATAAACATTCAGATCCTCAAAATAAGCCCATGCTATGATCTTTCCTGACACCTTTAGATGCTTCATCACTTTGTAGAGCTTGGTGTAGGCACTCGACTTTGGAGCAGTGTGTTAGGCTCGGATCTCTGCAAAACAAGCCGTCCATTCAGCCTTTTTGATGTCAACATCAGCGTCTGAGGATTGGGCTTGGCTTCTTGACTCCTCTGCCTCCTTCTCCGTAGTATCTAGCTTATCAAATGTATCACTGCCGAGAGTATCACCCAAATTGGGAACCATATTTCCCTCTCGGTCAGTGTACTCTGGATAATGTTGGGGTGTGACGTCTTCAATCTCTGTTTCATCCACATCATTAAGCTTGTCATCACTAGCCACGTCAACGGTAGGAGCGTCGTTGACAATCTTGTCCAAGTTGAGCCGGAACATCTCAGCAAGTTGCTCATCAGTATGGTCATGAAATATTTCTCCTTCTTTGGGAGTATAACTCACAGACCTCCTGACAATCCCTTGCAAATCAAGTATCATAGTTAATTGAGACTTGATTTGTTGTAGGGGAGAAACATCATACTCATCTTGCTGAGATGATTGATCTGCTTGATTTAAACATGTAAATACATCAACCATTAGTAATTCATCAAGACAATCAACATTCTATAAAGATACATAAATATTAAGTACATAAGGTTGATACAAGTTTCAAGAACAAAAACTTTCAAAATACATAAATATCTAAGCATTACTTTTGTCTTGAATCACGGGCTCGTCAGCAGGTAGGGCAGAAGATGATGCTCCTTGGTCTTGCTTTCTCTTTGTTCTTCTCTCTTGACCCTGAGCTGAGGCAGATGTAGCTGCATCTCCTTCTTCATCATTATCATCATCCTGCCTTCCTCTTGTCTCTCCATCTTCACTGGCCTCATCATCATCACTATTATCATCTTCTCCATCATCATTATCATCATCTCCTTCTCTTATCTTGAGTGGCTCATCCTTTGATCCCTTGAGCTTGAGCATGATGGTCTTGTTGGAAGCCTCCAACTCCTAAATCTTCTTTGCTAATTGGACGTTATGCTCCTGGAATTGGGCAATATGCTGAGCTTGCTGTGAGATCTGTTGTGCTTCAGTAGCGTTTAGCTCCTCAAGCTAACGTAGTCGGGCAACCTTCTCTTCATCAACAGCCAACAGTTTCAGCACTATACGATTAAGTGCTGCCAGCTGTTCCTCTACCGTAATGGAGGATAGAGTAGGTCCAGCGGTGAATGTGGTGTGTGATGAGGGACCTGCTTGGTGGCTGGTGGTTGTAGTGGTGGTAGTGGTGAATATGGGTGTTGGTGCATAAATGGGTGGTGAAGTGTAGGCAGTAGTAGTGGAAGGTGGAGGTGTAGTAGTAGTGGTGGATGTAGTGGTGGAAATGGTGGGTGGAGTGGTAGAAATGGTGGTGATCAATGTGAACCTGGGCCTCTTCCCCTTCTTCCCGTAGGGTTGAGCCATTCTCTTTCTCCTCGAGCCCTTGGAGATAGTGGCTCCCCCTTGGCTACTGGGCTCATATGGGGTGTAAGATGGATCAGTAGCAGCCTCCCCAGACTCACGCTGGCGTCCACCTACCGCCCTAACAGCTCTCTCCATGGCTACGACCCGGCTCCCCACCGTTCGCACCAAAGGCTCCTCATCCGACTCCTCCTCCTCATCTTGTTGGAAGTCCTGATGGAAACCTGCAGTCTCTGCTCCTCCTCGGGTGGATGATGAAGATGTCATATCAGTAGTAGTGGCCCTAGATTGTGTGGGGCCAGCATCTCCACCATCACCGCTATCATCATCATCAGAATCATCAGCGGGGAGCACAATCTGCTCAGTGTCTGAGTCACTATCATCGTGGCACCACTTCGTCTTCGCTGGCGCCACGTAGTCCTCTCGGGCCAAATGCCCAAACAACCGCCTGACAGGGGGTTTCACCTGCTTCCCCCTGTACACCTTCATCCTACCTAAGGTGGTATCGTCCATCACCTCAAGCACCATGGCATCCTTCTTCTCCTTTGGCAGCAAATGGAGCTTCTGGTCAATAACCATCTGCATAAAGCAAGGGTACATGCAGAAGCTACCCTTGCCCTTTGCCTCGATGTTCTTGACCAGGTAGGTGAAGATCATACTCGAGAAGCTAAACGAATGGTTTAGCACCAATGCCACATAAGCGTTCTGAATCTTGTCGGACATCTCATCGAAGCCTCCCTTCCTTGAGGCAATGCACTTAAGCAGCACATGGGCTAAGTACTTGAATTGTGGGCACAGTTTGCTCTTGTTGAGCACACCTACGTTGATATCCCCCGAGTACTTGGCCCGTAGGAAACAGCCTCGTACAGTCAGTGGGTGCAGTCGTGTAGGGCAGTCTGCATCATCCCCAAACTCCAAGACTATCCTAAGATCGTTCTCAGTGATCTCTACAGCCTGACCAAAAAAGTAGCTCCTGATACAGTGGGGCTCTGAGGACCTGTCGACTACAGCGCTTTCCCAGAAACCCTGCTGAACTAAGCGGTACGGAGTGCACTGAGTCGATATAGCACGGAAGATCCTCGATCTCCGTAAGAAGGTAATAATGCCCGAGAACTTTGCCGTGTTTCGGGAGGTAAAATCCAGATGAGGGTGAATGAACTGTGCGACTGTTACACAATATAAATAAACCACGAAGTCTAAGATCAAGCAAAGCCCGAGAACTTTGCCGTAAGAAGGTAATAACCACGAAGTCTAACATCAAGTTATGCTTTGTGCTCATAGTCCAACGACTCGCCATCTGTTACACAATATAAATAAACGTTAGTGAGTGTCAATGAGTAACAATTTGATTCAATGGACTTGAAATCTTCTGTTCTGTCATGCGAATGAACTGTGCGACTGAGATCTGTCGTGCGAATGAGCTCATACGTACGACTAAGCATGCGACTGGGCTTAGTCGTATGCAATCCCATGCGTTTACATCAGTCATGCGATTGAGCTCATATGCATGCTTCAGTCGTGCGATTGAGCCATTTGTCCAGTTCAGTCATGCGATTGAGCCATTCGTACAGCTCAGTCGTGCGATTGAAGTTCATCAGGGTGTCCATTCGCATGACAGACTGTTTTCTTTTTCAGATTCAAATTTTGAGCAAAACTTGATGTTAGACTTCGTGGTTTGGCTCATTAATCTCGGAAATGACCGACATAACACCTAATAACTTTTATTTGAACAATATACTTAGTTTTATAGGTTTCTTAGGCAAACTAAGTTTAGGTTAAGTTTAGGGCTTAAATTCAATCATTAGGGCACGAATTGATTTAAATTTAGAGTGGATATCGTCGCGCATTACCCGGATTAACACTAGAAATGTTAGATCACAACACTCAGTGGTCTAGAACAGTTAGAAGAAAATAGGGTAGAGTAACAGTCCTTCGTGCGATTTTAGGGCGATTGAGGGTGAATGGGCTTCTGCGACCGACTCCCCCTCTATTTATACTAGGGTTCCTCCAGTCGTGCAACTGGATCCATTCACACTCTTCAATCGTGTGATTGGCTCAGTCGGTCACATTCAGTCGTGCGGCTAGGTTTTAGTCGTGCGACTGACTCATTCGGTCACGTCCATTCAAGCGATTGGTTCAGTCTTGTGGTCCAATCGTGTGAATTTACTCATGCGTATGGTCCAATCGTACGGCTAGTCCATACTCATGGTCCAGTCATGCGAATGGCTCATACATATGGTTTTGACTTTATGACCATTTGACACTTAGCCATTTTACTTATTTATATGACATTTTGACCAGTGATCATCTCAGACATGACCATTTTAACTTAGAAAACTGTTCATCACCTCAGACGTGATCCTTTTAACAACAAAACAATTTGTCACCTCAGACGTGACCCTTTTAACATTTGAAGACCCGTTTGGTCACCTCAGACGTGATCTTTTTTAGTGATTAAATCCCAGATAGAATTCCAATGCATAGTCCGACGTTTAACAACTAAACTGACAAAAAATTAAACAAATTAAACAACTAGAACTAAAAGACAACTAAAACTTATTTTTTTAATTTTGTGTGAGGTTGAAATCCTAAGATAAGTATCTACCAGAATTTCCTTTCTAGACAGTATAACATCAAGTTACATTGATCATAACTGGAACAATTTATTATGGAATCATACAGGTTTATCAAATCATTTGGGACATTTTACCACAACCTTTTAATGCTAGATTCTTTTTTTCATCGAGAGTCATTAGCAAGTTTAGGAAATCATACTAGTGCTGTAAGATACACACAATGATTTGGACTTTCAAGAATTGCAGCTTACAATGATTGTCAGTATACTTATCCTCTTAAATCCATACACAGATTTTTGACATACATTGGTGATGATTTAAGGTTTAATTATTTCAACAAGCATTTGTGG
>BJCO01810269.1:0-10764 GCA_018326465.1 Flaveria floridana
TGCCTGATTCTACCACCATATGTTTTAACTGGTTGTTAAGTCCCATTGATATTTTATTTGTTGATGGCATTATGAAACCTAATAGTGCATATCAGGTGTTAATAATGTGTTTAACTTCTATAAATAAAGTTTTATTTTTTTATTTTCTATGATACATCAAATGTATTAAATAGACTATATAACTGTCAAACAAAAACGTTGATTTCTTATAAAGTTGCACCTTCTCTTTTACTTTGTCTTATTTCACATAAGTAAGAGATTATATGGCCAAAGTATGCTTGATCCTAACCTTTGTGGACTTTGTTTCGTAAGGTTCTCTGTGTGTAACCCAACTTATTTTGTTAAAATACATGTCACCTAGAGTGATTATTTCAAGTCTTATCTCAAGTTCTTTTCATTTAAAAAAAAGATGGGATGCATTCAAGTTCTTTATCTTTTGGACATAGATATTACTATAAAACTAAAAGACTAAAATGTGTGAACACCAACACCTTCATAATAATATTAAAAAGAAAAAATTGACTTGATATAACTAAGTTAATAACATGAAAACAATCTAATTTAAGGTTAAACGTACTATTATAAACTTAATGGTTCATACCCAACAATGAGCGGTTGTAGTTCATTCCGTTAGGCTTCATGGTTCATACCCAATATGTCACAAGAAGATTGATTAACTAACATAAATCAACTTTTTAAGCTTTCACTATATCTATTGTAATCGAGTTCTGTAACCATATTTGACTCATTATACAAAAAATTTTAGACCAGACGGAGAATACATGTCGATGTCGTCGCCGCCGCATCGCGCGGGTTCCTTACGAGTATATATATATATATATATATATATATATATATATATATATGTATATGTATGTATATATGTACACATGCACATATATGTGTAAATGTGGTGGCATAATCCTCTCTCATATGTACAAATTATAGGTACTTAACCTAGATACTAATGATAATATTAATACCATTGTTGATGTTTTAACGATTATCAATATTTAAGATAGTTATTATCAAAATTAATAATAAAATTTCACCAAGACTTTAGATATGATGAATACTAACGGCGCATGTGTAAATCGTTAAAATACATTTTATCTAGTTATCATTATTAATATGAACCGATTATTGCTGCGATTATCATACTAAGAATCACTTCTTGAATAAGAACATTTATTTAACCTAGTATACACAAATTAGTGCATGGCAACAAATACTTGTACAAAAGCTAAGATACAACAAGGATACTAATCACCAACTTTAAGATAACTAAAGAGCTCAACCGCAAGCATGTAATAACATCGTGCTAATTCTAAACGTGAATCTTATATGTTCTAATTAGGATCGCTATGTTGGTGATCATCCTTTTTCTATATCAAGCACAGAATTATTTAAGGATACCAGTTGAGTTCTAGTGATCCCTTTTTACTACTGCTTTAGGGATGAAGCATGCTCTGTTTGAACTGAAACTATTAACTGTGCTATATTATGATGCTTGTTTGTTGTGGTTGTTGTTGATGCCTGCCGATATTTAAATCACAATCATTAATTCTTTCATGAACCGCTTGTTTTATGTGGATAGATCTACTTGTGGAATCCCCCACACAAAGTGGCTCCCGCTACAGGGAGGTACCCCACTGAGATCCTGAGGGGTCGTTTGTGGCATGTGATAGGTTTTGTTAAGAAACAATGGTGAACCATCCGGGCAGGTATGGTTCACTGTTTTGAGGCTCAGTTATCCCCTTTGGGGTTAACCGGTACAAGTTAACTTTAGAAGAGGCCATCCGGGACTAAGTGCAGGGTTGATTGTGACCCCACAACAGCGATAACTGATAGTAAACTTTAAATTGTGAACTTCTAGAGTCCCTTTTGTTTTAAGACTTAAAACACTTATGTTTTGAAACTCAACTAATGGATTCTAAAGAGACTTATGTTTTTAAACTTTAAGCACTTGAACTCACCAACTTTATGTTGACACAAAATCTTTTTGAGCATGTTTTCAGGGGCAGCTAGGGAGAATAGTTGAGCTATAGAAGATATCTAAATCCAAAACAAGAAGTAAGGGTAGACGTTGAAGACAAAAGTTGAGCCTAGAAGCCTTAATTACTGAAGCCCCAAGAAATATTGACCAAGAGATTGATCACGATACCTATAGATTGTAGATTGAGGTACCTTTTGAATTAAAACAAAGCCAATATTTTAAAGTAAATGTTGTGAGTTGTATTGTAATAAACCATTTAGTTTCCGCTACATTTTGGTTTTTGTTTACTGATTGTTGCGTCCCGCCTCTCTGGCCCCGGGGTGTGACACTTCTTCAATATTTGAACGGGCATGCTCAGCTATGATGTCTCCTTCGCTCGCAAATCCATCATCCAAATCATCAACTAATGCTACATTTGATTCTCCCTCAGATACAAATCGGAAGAACCAGTCTTGTCCTTCATCGCCTTGAGCGACCGTAGCTTTTGACTCTTTGCTTGATGATGCCCCAATCTTCTCTTTGTCCTAACGGTTGATCGAAGGAAAAGGATTGCCATTACCAGTCTTCTTCGGCTTTACGCATTCATGTTTGAAGTGCCCCTTTTCTCCACAGTTGAAGCAAGTGACCTTGGTGTTATCAAACCTAAACGTAGTGTCTTTGGTGGCAACCAAGTTCTGCCCCGTCTTCTTAACAAACTTTTTGGCTCTACTAACTGCACTAGCCAAAGCCCATATTATATCCATATGCTCCAACTCAGTCTGAGCCACCTGCTCGTAGTCCTCATCAGCGAGATGACAATTGTCAATCTTACCAGCGACTAACCCATCATAAGACTGAACAACTGCTCCTAGAAGATCCATGTGGTCTTTGGCAACTTCCACAGTAACATTTCCGAGATTCTCGGTCTTTAGCTTAGTTGTGTTAGAATCAGGAATATTGTATTGGGTTCCAGATGAACCTGACGATTCACTTCCCGAGGAACTGCTTTGGGAAGGAGCAGATGAATTATACACAAACGTCGTTTGTAGCGGTGCGCCTGATGAAGCTGGAGTAGGAATAGAATTGTATAGTGAAGGATTCTGAGCAAAGGATCCTTTCTTAGACTTGTATTTCAGTCATAGTTCTTCCTCCCTTAACTTCAAGATGAAGTCATTTATGTCTAAAGTAGCAAGAGTGTCATTTTGTCTCAGATTAGACACAAATGGATCCCATTTGTCTGGCAGACTATTAGCAAAACTTGAAACTTTGTCTTCCATAGATGTAGTCACACCATGAGTATGCAGTTCACTCATCAAATGATAAAATCGATCAATAATATCATCTAAGCTCTCATTTCCTATTGGTGAGAAATTATCAAATTCCTTTTTGAGAGCTTTAGCCTTCAGCGCCTTCAAGGTTGCATTACCATCATATCCCTTTTCAAATGCCTCCAATAGCTTCTTCGACTGCTTGTTTTCAGAGAATTGATGGAATATATCCTTAGGTATCGACTGAGTCAACAATGCATACGCTTTCTTTTCAACGTTATGCAGAACCTTCTAAGCCTCATTCATGCCCCTAAAGTCAACTTCACCCTATTTGCACTGAATGGTACAATATAACCAGTCTCTATAGATGTCCAAAGATTAGGGTCAACCCATTCAAGTAGATCTCAAACCGCTATTTCAACTGTGGGTACTCATCCAATGTCAACAACTTTGGTGGTTTGTTGTGATTCCCAATCTCATTTTCCAGAAGAAGAAGATTCTGGATACGCGAGTCTTTTCCGGCAGTGAACGCAGCAAACTGGTCTTTCATGGCTTAAAACTTAACAAACTTAAGACAAGACAGATTCACTTGTGCGATTGAGCAAGGCGACTGGGTCAATCGTGTGATTGAAGGATGCAAATGAATTCAATCATGCGATTTGATTCAGTCGTGCGAATAAAGAGGACGATTGACGTCAGCCGACTGGAATAGCTTAACCGTGCGATTGAGCTATGTGACTGAGTCCAGTCCTGCGATTTGAATATGCGAATGAGATTCAGTAGGACGATTGATCTAATCGTGCGACTGAGGATGCTATGGTTGGAAAAAGTCAAATTTTAAACACTTTGACACAAAATACGAATTTTTCAGGAACCCTAATCTGCCGTATGATGAAAAGTCGAAACTTTAACACATGCACTTGTCAAAAACACATTATTGAAGCAAAAAGTGAATATTTTGATTAAAAAAGTTAATTTTAACACCAAAACTAATCGAATACACACAAAATCACGAGCCAAAAGCTCTGTTACCGCTTGTTAGGATCGTTTTCATACGGAGTACTAACTGATTATGCGTGAGACCAGATCAAATAGCACGGAATTCTATTTGATTGGCGATCCAATCAGTGACAACGACAACCTGATCGATCTAACGATTAAATAAACGTTAAGAACGAGTTGGAATCGATCAGGAAGGAACTATGAAGTTGGATGGACAACCTTGGACGCTCTGGACGGCTAGGGTATGATAGCATTAGAAGTGTTATCTTTTTCCACAAATTTTGTGTTATTTATAGGTTTTTAGTATCCATTCGTATGACTGAAACCTTAGCATGGTTCAGTTGTGCGACTGACTCATGCGTTTGACTCATACGCACGACTGAAGGTTCAGTCATGCGACTGAGTCAATCTTATGTCTCAGCCATACGACTGATCCAGTCTCCTGGTTCAGTTGTGCGACTGGTGTATAAGTATGGTTCATTAGTGCGTATAGTCCATAAGTGTGGTCCATTAGCATGAATAACCACCCGACTAAGTTTAACACATTTCTGAATCATTATTGAGTCGAAGTATGTACAACAACCTCAAACCTATATATAATGTTCATAAATATGAGTAGTACCAATTACCATAAGATTATGATATAAACAAAGACAATTAAACATCAAAATGCATATCATATTTCATTAAGCATTTGTATTACATATGTCTAAGAATGAAGGACATTTACATTGAAGTACATAAACTAGGAACAGTAGTGTATCAACAGTGTTGGTCCTCCGTAGGAGATTAGTCTTCCACAGATGGTCTTACGCAAATGTTGGTCTTTTGCAGATGCTCCAGTTGGATGATTTTGTTGTTGTAAAGCTTCCGTAGGAGGCCCACAGAGTCCATACTTATATTCTTGCAGAATATCTACAGAGGAACAGTTTGTTCATTCGTAGATGTTGTTCAACAGCCAATTCAAGAAATTGGCTAAGTTTTAATGTTTTTCCTGCAAACATACATATAAAGCAACACATAATAAATGGGGTTAACTTATAAATGTATACTACGTACAAAAGATAAAAGAGATACAAATGTTATGTCAAGGATTGATTAAAGATACAAAAGTTATTACACGAATTGATTAAAGAACTAAAACTATACAAAAATTCTAGACCTAACATATTTCTCTTAATAAGTTTTGATTTTTAAAGGGTTCAAGAGACTCATCAGAATGTTGTTCTTAAAGTTGTATGAAGTTTAAGATGAGTCACTTTAGGCTCTGTGAATTCCCATACAAAGTGACTTGGCTTTTCATAGCTGTAACACCAAATATACGACCTAACAAATCCTATATTGTTATTTCCATTGATTCCAAAGGCTTTCCTTCCAATCATTTTACTCTATAAATTTCCATGGCTATCTAATATTTAATGTCACTTTCCTTAACATCATCATTCACTTGAATTTTCTTATTATGATGAAAGGTGGCATGACACAATCTTAGGACCAGTGCACTGGGTTAATCGCAAATTAGACATTGCATGTTATAAGTTCGGATTATTATAACTTGACTAAGTGCATCAGGACAATAAGAAATGGTGGTTTAGTGTATTAGGATTAAATATGTCTACATTAACTGCTAAATAAAATTTTTAGATTCAAAGAGCTTGAATCATAGGATTCATCATGTTCATGACATAGAAATTTAAAATTAAGATGGGTGTATGTGTGTGACTCAAAGAACAAAGAGATGGATCATGTATAATGTTATGATTTCATTGATATTGATGAACAAATTACAATAAGAATCATAGATGAAAGATGGAATTGAACCCACCCAAAGGAGAAATTCTCCTTGGGTGGTGGTTCACACCATAAGAAACACACACACAAGAACCATACTTGTAAAAATGCAGTAGTGGGTCTATTTATACTATTGTTACATCATGACCTAATTTTGACTTTTCCTTTTGTCTTGACGTTGACTTTGTCATGTTGACTTTGTCTTGTATATGTTTTCTTCTGTTTATCAACTTGGTCACTGAACTCATACAATAAGATCTTCAGTCGGCTCTGATTGTGATTTGGAAAGCTTCAGTTTACCCAATTGTTGACCCAATTGTTGAACCCAACAATACCCCCTTAAAGTAATGCTTCCCAAACTCTAACTTTCAAGATCTTATCCGTCATATGTTTTCTTGATCAACTAATGTTTTGACACAGTTCACTATAGTTCTCCCCCTCATATTATTCTTCTCCTGATAAATTTCTGACGAAGGATAGAATCTCTTGAGAATAATGCTTGGTACTTGATATGGGTCATATCACTTTTTTATTACAGTTCGTATCATAACTCTAAGGATTAAAATATATTAGGCATATGATGAGGCTTTGAACTTTAATGAACAATATCAAGAACATAAATCAATCTTGAAAACACTTCCACTCTTTGAATCTCAGAATTAATTTGATAATTGCCACTCTTTAGTTGACTGTCATTTCCCTTAATTAAAGTTTATCTAACTTTTCCGCTCAGTAGATTGACACAGGTACAAAACGTCATCACAGAAGATGAATCGAAGTACTTCAGAAGAAGTATCTGGCAGCTGTACAAATCCCTGAATAAATCTATGATTACGTGACCAAAGTTGATCTCCTCTTTTGTTTTGAATGCTCAAACTAGATATGCGTGTTGGTTGCAATCATCCGCATTCATGATATTGTCTTTTTCTTGTTTGTTGATGTCATCTGTTCATAATCTTATGTTATTAGATGAATAGCATTTGAAGTTAACTCAACCGCATTAGGTGAGTAACTTATCAGCATTTGTTCACTAAATCAACCGTATTTGTATGGTTTCCATCCACATTTGTTATAATGCATCCGTATTAGTATAACTACACATCTGCATTTGTTATAATGAGAGTTTAATGCATCCACATTTCTAAAATAACTCATTCGCATTTGTTAACTTGGATGAATAGATCATCAGCATTTGTTTGAATGAGTATGCGTATTTGTTCATGAGCATCCGTATTTGTGTTGGATCTTATATGCCCAAGACACATACAAGATTGATGTGGTTAGTACGTTATGATACAAGTCAGGTCATACCCAATAACAAGCTAAACAAACACCAATAAATGTTTATTGTTGATAAGATCAAACAAATAAATATTGACACCAATTTATAAAATGAGTTTTCTAAATCATTTCCTTTGAAATAAAACATTTTATATGGATAATTTGTTAATGAGAAATTATTTTTGTATTATTTAAGTAAGTTGAATAATAACAAATAATAGTGTCTTAATATTATAAAGTTAAAAGGGGTTTTAATTTTATAAAACTTATGACTAGGAGAGTGCAAAATATATAAAAATAAAATTGGGGGGGAACCCAATTTGAATTGGGCCATTTCGGTCGCCCCCTTCATGGGAATTATTTTGTTTTGTCTTGGAAAACCACAAGCATAACTACTCTTGCACTCTTCCTTTTCATGATACACCTTTTCTCTCTCACACATTCAACCATTCTCTCATCCTTCTCTCAAAAATCTTGAAAATTTTGGCTGATCTAGAAGCTCTTTTGGCTGAACTTAAAGCTCCTCTTTGGCTGAAAATTTTGGGTTTAACAAGATGAACAAGGGTCTTGGTGTTATACTACCTAACAAGTAGGTGTTCGGAAGAGTTTGTGGGTATCACATCTTGAGGTCTCCTACATTGAAGAATAGCTTTCAAACATCATCTTCTACACCTCCAGACCCACATTCTAAGAGGTAGTTCATGATGTTGTTATGTGTTTTTGATAGCATGTTCTTTCATATAAAGATCCTTGTTCATGGGTTTTGTTTTAATCAAATGTATTTGATGCATAAACTAACTAATCTCAAAAATGGTTTTTGATTATAACTACAATGCGTTTTTACATATTATTGGTTAATATGACTTTGATAAACATCTACAAATGTGACATCCGTCACCAAAAAGGTCCGTCATTTAATGTGGATTTCGTTAACTATCTTTAGAACTTTCATTTCACATCTTCATAGACTATTCGTGAGGACATCATACTTGCTTGATTTTCTTTTACAATTGTGATATCATTGTTTGCAACATTAGCACTTAAAACGCTTATGAATATCAACACCGACATCATTAATTATATTATGTTATATAATGTAAACATCATTAATAACATCATTTTCAAGATACAGACAACATTAAATACTTCCCAGTAATAAATATAACTCGCTCATTTACGTCGTTTTCAACCGAAACAAATTTGGGAACTCGGGGGCTAAGTCCAGGGACTAAATGTGACAATTGCCAAACTAGGGCTGGATATAAATACTCTTGTATCAGCCCTAGCCTTCACCACTTCTTCTTCTTCCTTATCTTCTTCTCCACTTTTCTTCATCATCCTTGCACCAAAACCGCCCCATCCCGTCTCATTTTCACCGGTGAAACCTCGACTACAGCCTAGACTTCACGTTTTTAGCAGGTAGACGACATTGGTCGTCCATTTTTGCTCATTTTACTTCTGCGATTTCTAGGGTTTCGGGTGCTCGGGTTCAACCCGAGCCCAAGAGGTCGTGTGGGTGTGTGTGTTGCCTTTCTGAGTGTGCATCTTGCTTAGATATGTTAGATAAGTGTTTCTGGATGTCCTTGTTGTGTGAAACCCGTGCACGGAGCAGCCGAAGGCTGCTCAGCACCTCCAGCAGTCGCGATCTGCTTCTGGGCGACTGGGTCTGTCATGCGACTGAGCCGTGCGACTGGGCGTGTCATGCGACTAAGTCCATGCGATTGGGTATGTCGTGCGACTGAGTCCAAGCGATTGAGTAAGTCGTGCGACTGAGCCCATACGATTGTGTGTGTCATGCGAATGAGTAATGCGGATGAGTATTGCCATGCGATTGAGCCAATGCGGATGAATGTCTGCGACTGTGTGTATCGCACGACTGAAGGTCCAGTTGCACGAATGAAAGTTCAGTCATACGAATGAAGCTAATTCGTACGAATGAAGGCTGAATCGTGCGAATGGAATATTGAGTCATGCGATTGGGTGCTGTATGGTATGACTGAATGCTTAGTCGCATGAATGGGGATTCAATCGTGCGAATGAAGCTGATCCGCACGATTGAGAGTTGATTCGTGCGAATGGAGTGTCCAGTCGTGCGTCTAGTCCTGTCGTGCAATTGGAGTCATTGTGTGTAAATTTTTCCTGTGTGCGGTGTGTGTTGTCGTGTGATGTTAAGGTGACATCGACATGGTTACCATTGCTAATGACGATCTTTAAGATTAACACTATCAAACTTATCAATATTATATCAAATCCAATCAAATTAACATTCTGCAATTAGTAACAAACGATTCATAACACAAGTGCTTACCAAGTATTTCTCTGACAACAATAACACTTTTACCCAAACATCATCGACAATGGCAACGCTTCTAGTGCTTGGACCTACATAAGATCTATTGTGCGTGTTTGTGTGCAAGTGTTACCCACGACCGAACCGATACGACCCGAACCAACTAAACAATATTATTGACATCAGACGCATTATTAATACTTAACATAACTGTCAATAGGTGATTGACCGTTCATATATACATACAAGTTTGGGAAGTTTCATCATACATACTTACCACTTAACAAGTGAGTTTCGTGGCCCCGTTTTATGCTTATACAATTGTTTCAATCTTTTATAAACATGGGGGAAAAGTATGCTCACATGTTTTCAATGCTGTACAACATACATACAATTTTGATATTTGGAATCAACGTGAAACTGTTTTGTGAGTACTTATCTGATGCATACATGATGTTACTGTATGTTTCTTCTTACAACCATTAATTCTGGTGTTGGAACCAACAGATAGGTATTAGTAGTACTACTGGGTTGACACCCCCACCCTTGACAGATGGTTACTTGTGAGTACCATCACACTGCCAGGAACGGGCCTTGTGTGAATATATTCTGACAAGTTGCTGTGTGTACGTCATTAGGTTTGGTTGTATAAAACTCATGGTATGTGAATTTGCTTGCTTATAACTGTATGCACGGTATTCCACTACAAACACTATACAACATCAATTCCATGTTTACAATTCAAACCTGCGAAGCTCGCCAACATTATTGTTGACAATTTTGAGCATATTTTTTAGGTAACAATGAGAACTGAAGATCTAGGAGTGCTTCCTTAATGGAGACCCTTGGATGCATTTTTGAGACTGAACATACATGATGAACATGACAGGATCTCAGCCTCTCGTGTTGATCAATTAGATTATGTTTACAGCGGATTTAGCACATTAATTAGCAATTAAAGCAAGAACATAAAGAATATCTCAATTAAAAGCATAAACATAGAGAGAAGAGTTCTGCGAAACAATAAATATTCTATTGGTCACACGTTTCGGCAATTAATACAGTATGGTTACCCATCCTTTTATAGGCGGCAAAAGGATGGGCGTGATGTCCTTTTTCTGACATCACTGAATATTCAAATTACAACTGACAAAAAC
>BJCO01810274.1:0-23209 GCA_018326465.1 Flaveria floridana
ACCTAGGGCAAGTCATCTCTCCCGTTCATACAAACTGTTTGGTCCTACCCCGAACATTGTGCACGAAGCTGATGCTGGACCTGTGGTAATTAAACCACGAACATTGTGCACGAAGCTGATCCAGTCACCTAGGGCATACCAAAGGGCCATGTCAATCTCAAAGATTGACCCTGTGTGCATCCTTTGGGGTAGCTAACCCGCATCACAGTTGAGCTAACGACAACATGGTCGTGCACCTCCTTTCATTTGCTTGCAAGCCATTCGTTCGTTCATTACATTTTAATTTTCATCGTTGTTATCTTTCATTTCGTTACGTTATTCTTTGCGTTCTTTCATTCTTTTGTCATACTACGTAAAGTAATAACATAATATATTACGTATTTTACAATATAATATAAATACGTTTAATCATTATTAAAAGATAACACATCATACGTATTGTACATCATTCATACATTTTATAACCCTAAGACATTTCATAATTATGCTTATAATGGGTAATCATTGCCCATAAGTCAACTTAGTCAAAACCCTAGACATTCTGTTTTCCCCAGAATTTCAGAAAATTATTCTAAGAGTCTAGACGCATGGGCACTATTTGGGTGCTTCTACCCTGTTCAGACGTTTTGCCCCTAGGCAGATGTCTGGACTTTAACTTAGTGACTTTTTACCTTAGACGCATGGGCCTATTTAGGCGCATGGTCCCTGTTCAGACGTTTGGGCCTATACTTAGTCATTTTTCTACTTAGACGCATGGGCCTATTTAGGCGCATGGGCACTATTCAGATGGTTGGGCTTTTGGGCGGTTGGGCACACTTAGAAAATCAAACCGTTGGATGCATGGTCCACTGTTTAGACGGTTGGGCATCAAATTCTCACTTAAACAACATAAATCAACCCCAATTCGTTCCCAAAGCAGATTTTATGCTTAGTACTAACATTCTAAGCATCATAACACATTCTTAATCATAATCATCACATCATTTACACCCAAAACGTACACCCACCCACATACACATTCACATACACATACGGGTAGAAACTTGTTTTTATAAAAACATATACACATGTATTTTCCAGCCACAAAGTAGTTAAAACATGTTAAAAAGGGGGATTTTAGAACTCACCTTAGTTTTTTTCTGGTTTGAACCCTTCTTTGAGCTTCCCAGACGTTTCTAGCACCTAAAACCCACACACATATACAACCCGAACACCAATCACATTTATAGGCACATAACCGAGACTAGAAACATCTAAAACATCATAAAACTGAGAATTCTTACCAAAAACTTCAAACTTTCCTTCTTCTTCTACAACCTCCGAGAATTTTCTGTTGTTTCTCTCTCTAAAATCCGATTGTTTGATGTGAATAAGCAACATGGCGGCCATGTTACTTTATTTACCAACTTTCAAACCTTTTGTCCTTTTGGACACTTTTAGTCCTTCAACTTGGGTTTAATAGCTTTTCTTTCTTTTCCTTTACTTTTATTCTTTTCTTTTTATCTTTCTTTTAAATAACCGGGTGTTACATGTCTAAACCTCTGTTAAACATTCGAACATTATCAGCAAGGTAAATCATTCTTTATAACATCAAGATTGCTAATCATAACTGAAATGTCGTCGAAACGATTGAGCTTCTTGAAATTTTTAATTTTTTATTTCAAGCCTAAATTCTTAAATCATTGTTTTCTGATGTTCTTGTGTATTGCAGATGGCTAACCGATTCACAAAGGCGCATAATGTATGAGCTTTCCTCAATCCGGATGACCCGGTGACTGAGGGATGCACAGAGATGATCAGATACCTATACCGATTGAGGATATTCTATGCCCTAACTGCTAACCTAGTTATCTATCAAACTCATGTGATAGATTTCTGGAATACTGCAAGAGTAGCTTAGGAGAATGGTGAACAAGTGATTTATGCTTCAATTAGACATGAATTTTTAAGAGTGGATGAACAAATTATCAAGAGGGTGTTGGAGCTTGGTGAACAAGAAGCAGGTCACCCTGATGTATTCGATCATGAATACATTCAGCGGGTTTTTGATCTAGTGGGATATGATGGAGTTTACAGGAATGGTGAAATCAAGAAAGGGAGATTGTGCAAGCCTTATAGATTCCTTTGTCATACGTATCTGAAATGTATGTCAAATAGGAAGTCTGGATTTGATAGATTTTCAAGGCGTATCTCCTCTGGGATCATTGGAATCTTTAAAGGAAGGACGTACAATTATTCAAAGTACATTCTTGGATAGCTCTATGATCATATAGAGGTATAAAAAGCTGAAAAGATGTACATATGCCCAAGATTCCTCCAACTCATCATCAATGATTCCATGCCTCACATAGAACAAGGAGGTGATGTGTTTGTTCAAGCACATATGGGAAGGTCAGTGATGAACAAGATTAGTGGAAGATATGAAGGGGAGGAAATGGAGATTTTCCCTCATGTTGTGGATGCAAATGCTGATATTCCACAAGAACTGATCTTCATAGAATACCAAGAACAAGATGAAGAATCTCCTGCTCAAACTGAGCAAGATTCACATTCACCACCTTCTCAACAACCATCACCAGTTCTACCACCATCACCATTACAACCACCTTCACCAATCCAACCACCATCACCAATACTACCACCTTCACCAGTTCAACCGTCATTACCTTAAAGTGAACAAAGCCAACCCATCTCACTTAATCAATCACCAACCTCCATTAACACTGTAGAAACTGAACCCGTTTCACCTGCCAGTGAACACACACAACCAATCTCTCTCTCTTCATCCAACACAACACAAGGATATGCAGCCACAGGAACCAATTTCCCCTCTTCAGCCATCCTCACCACTAGAACAACCTCCAATCGCTATTTCCCCAGTGGTTGAATCAAACTCAACTTCTGATAGTACTGCACCAAACGAAGTCATCAACCTTTAAGAAAATCATGATGATATACATGATGGGGACACTGAAGAAGTATGTCTGGATGCTGAAAAAGAACCAACTCAGGAGGTTGAGCAAGTAACTGGGTCTGGTGAACAATTTTTTGATATTATAGCCTACCATGAGGATGATCTGAATGATGATGACATTGATATGAGCAAAAGTTTTCTGGTGGCTGAATAGAACAAACTAGTCACCAAATCAAACAAAAGAGTAGAAAAGTTGAGAACACTAAAAGGGGATCTAAAAGAAAAGGATGCACTTCTGACGCTGCAAGAAGGATCCATCAGAAGATTAAGAGAAGATGCCCAAACAGATTATGAAGTGATTGATGCACTCAATGATTTAGTGAGAGCGTTAAAAGAATCTGTGGAGAAAGAGAAAACAGAGAAGAAGCAGAGTATGTTAGAAGTGAATAAGGCTAAAATCACCATTTCTAAACAAATTGAACTCCTCACAGCTAAAGATGATGAGATTAAGAGGTTGAGAAAAAGAATTAGTGAGCTTGAATCTGCCCAAACTTCCAAACATTACTACATGCTGAAAAGGAACAATCATCGTCAAAGGTTGCTCAATCACAACAACAGGCCCCTCTCATCTATTATAACGGAAAGAGGATGTACTTGGGGAAAATAGAGAAGGAGATCATAGAGGTGCAAGACTCCCCAAAAAGAGCTAAACAAGTCTTACCTGAGCTTACCCCATCAGCTAACCCATCAACATCAAAACCAAGTGAGTCAAATGATAAAAATGATGCTGAGTGGGAGGAGTTGAACAGAGAGACCCGAATCTACCATGTTCATGGAACTCATTAACAAAGGGTTTCCTTATGACTTGGTAGAAATGATGAACTCAGATGAGATGAAGCAGGCCATCAAAGATTTCAGAGTGACTAGGCTGACGATTCTAGATTACAACTATGATACATTCATCAAATTCCAAGAAACAGAAAAACTAAAGAAAGAATTGGGTCATTGTGACACCAAGAAGCTAAATAGAAACAACATCATTTGCTGGTTGCAAAATCCCAACCACAAATTCTATGAGCTAAGAGAAAGATCTATAAAACAATTTGAGATAAATGATGGAATATATGATGGAGATTGAGCTACAAACTGGAGTTAGGTTTAGAACTGAAGCTCCAAATCCAAGCCATGCCCATGAAATAACGCCTTCAGAGCCCATCATTATAGAGAGCAAAGATATGCACAAGGGCAAGGAGAAAGTGATCTGAGAGCCTAGGGTAGTGATTCCAGGAAAAGTATGGCCTCTTGGAACTATGGTGAGAGAGATAACTGAGAAAAAGTCAACATTGTTCCAACTCTTTGATCATATCACTACTCCCATGTCAGCTAAAGAGTACCAGATCATAGCTTGGAAATATGATGCTGAATGGGATAGTGCAATCATCAAAAGGGCATCTGGGATGATTCAATACCTTCCCTTGATTGAATTAGCTATATCACTCCTAAATGCCGATATCAAACAACTCTAAAGCTTACAGATCACGAACTATCCAACTCATCCAAGAGGAAGAGATTTCTCAGGGATGATTGGAAAGTTATTGTCAAGATTCCTTCAAGAAGCTAAAAGAGAAGATAAGGAGTACATGAAAAGGAAAAAAAAGGAAAGAAGGTCACAGTCAAGCTCCTCAATCTCTTTAGAAAATGAGTTTTTTATATGGATGGGCCATGCAAACAAAAAAATGCATCCATCAAGAAATTTGAAGGAAATAAGTTCTCACACCTAATCACTCAATGGGGGTATGTTGAGAAAACAAAGGAGCTTATGCTAAAAAGAACTGCAGATAAGAAGGAAGCTACAAGTATCAGAATATTTGATCCATTGGAGATTAAACTCCTTCATCCAAGTTACACTACTTATCTGCATGATAAATGTTTCCCAAAGTTCAACAATGAACAAGCACATCCATGACTTATGTCTATATGTGCATATGATTCAAGTAATAGATAAGCTAAACGCCACAGCAAGCAAAAGAAGAAAATATGAGGCAGGACAGCTTATGGTATCTGAAATCTCTTCTATTACTGAGCTAAGAAATATCAAAAGAGGATGAACTGGAAGTTGTCAACAACAATAGTGTTGTTGAAACTTTGACCACTGAAGAATACATCCTTGGAATAAAGTATGATACCCTGAATAAAATGAGCCGAATGGAGATCAAGTACAAGTACGATGATCAAAAGGAAGCTGTATGATACTTCAACAAAAAGATGGTGTCAAGAGTTAAAGAGCTACAAACCCTGAGGCATTGATTAAAAGAAGCTAAACCTAAGGGGGAGTATTGTTAGGTCTATAATTTTATATAGGTTTAGTTCTTGAATTAATCATTGTAACAACTCTTGCGCTGATTCCATCATTATGTATGCAATATATGTTTATAGGTTAAGCCATTTATTATGTGTTGTTTTATATGTAAATTTACAGGAAAAATATTAAGACTTAGTCATTCTTGAATTGGCTAAGTGTCGAACAACATATACGGATGAACAAACTGTTCCTCTGTAGATAGTCTGGAAGAATACAAGTATGGACTCCGTAGGACTCCTGTGGAAGCTTTACAAGAAAATCATCCAAGGCAACTGGAGCATCCACGGAAGACCATTATATGCGGAAGACCAATCTCCTACGGAGGACCAACACTTGATGTACTTTACCAAGTACATCAAATCAGCAAATTCAAACACTAAAGTGACAAGTCAACATCTGCGGACGACTTTCACTTAGTCAGAGAATATCACATCAGGATATTCTTGGTGTAACTTTCTTACTCTGATAAGAAAGTTACTGATTACCCTAATAGTAAATATCTAAGCCTATAAATACGAGGCCTAGGTACACACTTTTAGGGAAAAAAATTGAAAGAGATTGTGAGTGACAGCTACTTATCATTACGATTAAACCTAGCAGCTGCAAACAATATTCGAACCATACACTCATCAAAATAGCATTAAACCCTAGCAATAGTAATAGCATTCATTGTTTTGTCCTGTTTATTGTAATCATTATACAATCATTAATGGAAAACTTTTGAAACATTTATGTTGTTCTTCATCTTACGTTCATCTGATTTTCATTAGCTGATTTTGTTATTCATTGTTTGTCTTTTGTGAAACAACTTTACATCAATCGATCAATCGAACAACAATCAGTGATAATTCCGTGATCATTGTTTGTCATTAACTAAGCTGATAATTCCCTAACGATCCTTGGATTCACAGTGACTGACAAAGGGAAGAGAAAGATGACTTTTGAGGAGATTGAGAAGGAGAAGAGAGATAGAGGAATAGGAAGGCAAGGGGAGAGAGTTCAAGTGAGACCCCCTAGCTTTATGGAAGCTATAATCAGTGTTGCCCCCAGGCCAAATACTCAGGAATATGAGTTTAGGGCAGCCAGATTGAACTATCTGGGGTCTAGGAACTATAATAAAGATGAAATCATCTCTTTTTCCTTAGAAGAACTCAATAAACTCAAGAAGCTTGAGCAAGATGTGCGGAAAGAGCAAAAGGATGCTAAGAGGAAGATGAGGGAACATGCTATAAAGTCAAGAGCCACCATTCGATCAAATGAGAAGAAGTTTGTTGACGGACAGAAGATGGTAAGCTTCTTGAAGCTGTACAGATTCTCCGAAAGAAGACTTGGTCCAATGTCTCTATCCACCATGGATGAGCACATTAGAGTGATCAAGCAGAAGATCAAGAGGGGTGAGCTAGTTGACTTGCATTCTCCACCAAATTAGGCTTCACCTAAAGTGGAGGTCATAGTTGAACAAGAGACAACTCAACCAGAACCTAGGTCGTATCTCAGTAAGCTTCATCTCCTGACCTACAGCAGGGTCCTGATCCTTTTCCTTCTGAATCTTTGAAGGAAAAGGGCCCACTTGAGAGGGACAAACAAGAACCATATAGTAACCAAGGCCAGTATTCTCAGTTAAAGTATAGAAATAGGAAGAGGATGGCTATCAGAAGGGACAATAAGAAGAACAAGAAGTCCAAGACATCCACCTCTGTAACTCAGGATAAGTCAGAACATTTTGAGGGTGATGAAAAAGAGGCTGCACAACTAACTCCACTCATTATAGAGCCTCTTGCTACTGAGAGACCCATCCTGTCTTGGGAATTTGCTACTAGCCTAGATATATGGTATGTCACTAAAGATCAAGGAGGTCAAGATGTGTTTTTGAATAAACATACTTGATCTTCCTCTGTATGATCTCTATAACATGAGAAAGTACTTTGAAAGTCTAAGGAATCCTGACCAACTGATAATTAAGGGAATGGTCTTGATTCTGATGAGTATTGTCAACATATAAAGATCAAGATTCAAAATGATCCTTCAGTTTTGGTAGTATCAGCCTAGGGGGAGTTTGTAAGCATTACACTTAGAGACTGATGCAACCAAAGAGCTCTCAGCATGCGTATGTGAAGTACATAAAAAATTACTTCAGAATATTTGATATAACTTAAGGAATTTCACTAAGTATCGAATCATCCTAAGCCAAAAGGCCAAATCTTTCGAAACCAAATATGAAGTCTTCCGAATCCAAAAGACCGACTTCTTCCAAAAAGACAGAGAAGACATGCTTTGTCTGACTTACTTTTGACAAAAGCTGAACTACTTTTCGTTGTCATCTCTTAAGACTCACCCACTTACCTAGGTTGGTGAAAAGCTCATACTTTTATCAACTATAGATTAAGATCTTAGAGTCTGTAACTTTCTACTTTTGTACTTTTATCCTTTTCTATTAGATAAGGATGTGAGTTATGATATCTCATAGTCACTAGTCAAAAGACAATATGCCTTTTGACTTTACATTGATCTTGTTATCGAGATTAGTGCTTTCAGCTGGCCTTCAAAGTATGATTGTTTGTATGGTGTAGTATAAAGTATCTCAAGTACTTGTCATTTGATTTAAACTTTGTAACACTTTGTAAAAGAACTTGAGAGCAATATATATCATTATTAAAAACCATATTATTGTGTTCTTGTTCTGTTTTTACTTGTGTTTTTTTGTTTCACTTTAAGCCGATTCCATTTTTTTATCTGTTAAGTGTTCAAACTCTCTTCTAACACTAGGAAACTATTGCATTGACCCCATTCACTGATCCTATACTAGATAGGGTACTAGGGGCATAACCTAAACACTTAAACTAAATCATCTAATAATTAAATGTCATATTATTTTTACCCTAAACTACCAAATTGGTAGGAGAATAACCCAAACTACCCATATTATTATTTTTTTAATTATTATCTTTAACTAATAATATATTTAAAAACTCGCTAAATAAATTTCACTAATTAAAGTTAAAAAAACATAAAGATGAATTTAAAATTATTAACAAACAATATTTTCAGTAAAAAATACCTATATACTAATTTTAACTATTCTTCATCTGAATTCCAGGAAATTTATATCTTCATTATGTTTGTAAGATCAAATTATAACCTAAATGTAAACAAAAATCATGCAACTCTGAAAGGACATTGTTGTCGAGAACTGGGTTTGTTAGAGAATATCTTATGTAGGTTGATGGTATTGAATTTTCATAGTATTTGATTATCATACTATGCAATACCATGCATGCATACATCACAATTCGAAAAAAAATTTCCTCTTATTAGACCGAGCGGGTTGCATAAATATTCCCAATTTAGCTTTCAAAACTCCAAAAAATCATTTGACATCTTTTCTTGACAATTCTTGCACTTTCTTGAACTTCTTTTCCTTTGGATCAATTGGACGTGGGAACGATTTCACAAACATGGTTAAAGTAACGTAGATATTGTTGGTAAGGTAGTAAACACGTTTGTTAGTGAGTCGTTGACGGGAGATGGACACTTAGGCATTGTTTCGTGCATCTCGTTAGCATATAATGGAGATTGTTGGAGAACATCGATGGCATTTTTTGAAACAACACCACCAAAGAAGCATTGCAAACCACAAATCGTTTGAAACTACCATTTCAAGCTTGATCATCGAGTATTAGTGATCACCGTGCATATAGTGGTCCCACAGACTGGTCTAACACATTTGCTATATAGTTGACGCATCCAAGCATCCCCGAAAACCATGTTTTTCCGCATGAGCGTTGTATAACATTGCAATATAGTGAGTCATCGGTCTACTTAGAAACCTATCACCATATAAAATAATTATTGCATTACAGAAATATTCTAGGGATTCTCGTGAAGTCCTGTCGGCCATAGGTAAATACTCATTATATTTTTTCAGGCATATTACCAATTGCTAATTGTTTTAATGCCAATGTACACTTTTGTAATGCGTTGCATCCATCCATACAATCCTTGTAGAATTTATTCAAAATTAGTTTTCATTATCTCCAACAATTTTTTAAAACAATGCCTTCAGCAACCAAAATCAAGATCGAAGCATAGCATCATTATATATTAAATAGCTCACAAAATAAATTTCCATTAGACCTCTAAAGCTTTTTCACGATCACGAGGTATGTATTTCCTTAATCAGGTTGTCTTGTTTTCAACTTTGATTTGGGTGAAAATATCAGTGAGAAATTGAAGACTACTTGAAATGCCCTTGCTCAATCCAAACACAATTGACGAATGGGGTGTAGAATTATTTTATGATCCATTGTGTTGAAAAAAATAAATGAAAATGGGTTATAAAGTAGAAGATACGAGACTACGAGAGGGTATCGATTTGTATTTTTGGTGTAAAAATGAAAATGTAAATGAGGTATATATTCTTTGATCAAAGTTTTTTTTGAGTTACCGTTTAAAACACAGTCAAAAAAACAAAGCTGAGGACGAATCTAATGGTGACACGAGTTCATTTTGTTATTTTCTTAGGTATAAAGAAAAAGATAAAGACCGAATATAACGAGAATTTGGTTCACTCCATACTGTTTTGAACATGTGTATGGTTACATCGTTTAAAAATCATATAGGATATACTTTAACAAACATAAACCAGCACTGAACTGTGGGTGATGGATATTGCCACTTTAAATTTGGAACTATGAACCGTCAATGTCATGTCATAATTAAACTAAAAGATCAATAGGTGCAAATGTAGTGTTTGGTGATAATAGGTACAATGACTAGGAGGTATGGGACTATGGGAGGAAACTTATGCTACCAACAATGGCGTGTGATGTGAGGAATTCCCCAGCAGGGGCTTTAGCATTGCAACTTAGGTATAAATGGCGGAAAATCATATATATTTATATTTTTAAAAACGGAGATATGGATATAGTAATTTATAAAAGTAGTATACAAATGATAAGAAAAATAATTTCCTTAAAGTACTTTATATTAATAATATTAAATATTAATATCATAATGATAATAACAAGCTAGTATCTTTATTTATAAATATGATAATTATAAGACGTTGCAATAATGAATGATGCCATCTCTTTCTAAAATCGAATAAATTTCAACAAGGAGACAATTACGGAGTTCTCTTGTTTTATGATTTACATTTTAAAAAAATAGTTTATAAGATGAATAGTTTGAAACGAATTACTATTGCAACTATGCTGTTTCTTTCATTAGTAATAAAATGAGCAACCTTTTGCAATTTGTATATATTATATGTTTTCATTCAATATTAAATATGGGCTATTGTCTAATACGATGAAAATGTCTATTTCTTGTTACACCCCACAAAATAAATAAATAAATAGAATTCAAGTTCGACGAAAATTGTCTAGTTCTCTTGTTTTTTTTCAATGTTATCCAATCCCGCATTCTAGATAACAAAAATAATTGGTAACAAAAATAAGTAAACGTGACTAGTCACTTACCCGTCGTGTGTTTCGCACCCTATTATACGTAGTTTGATAAAGTGTAGACAAACAATCGCCTCCATTTGTTTGCAGACTAAATTTACGTCGAAACGTAAACTAACTCGAATTTTATTGTTAAACGAAAATGTATCATAGTTAACCACACTCCTTTACAAATAAAATTATAAAAAATGTAGACCAACTTAAAAATGTGCAGTTGCACCATATGCGACGGCAAGATAAAGTATACATAACAATCATCCGGAATCATTTCAGAACTAAATTACTTTAAAAAATAAAGTAACCCATGTTTATACCGTGAAATAAAAAGGTTATTGTAAGCTTATTAAGTTGACTAGTTAGATTTTAATTCAATAAACATTCAATAAATAAATACAACTATCAGATATATTCAATAACCAATAATATTATTAATTATATTTAATAATATTTTCACTGTTCCCTTCATCATGGATTAATATATAGTTAATTGTTGGTATTTACAATCTTAATGCAAAAATCCTCACAAATAGAACAAAAATGGGTTGTAGGCTTAGTGGTAAATGCTCAAACTGCATTGCCAATCGGGATCTTTTCCCATTCTGTGCTCATGTTGGGGTTAATATCATTGTTTTGAAAACCGGATCGGACCAGTCTGTTCGGCCGGTTAAACCAGGATCCAGACTCCAATTTTGTTCGTTTTGGTGCTTAAAACCGTTTTGATATTGAACTGGTGGTCCGACAGGTCGGCCGCGGTCAAACCGGAAACCAGACAGGTTGAACCGGGGGTCGAACCGGATGAACCGGGGGTTGGACCGATCAAACCGGTTTTTCATATATATTTTTCTTTTTTTAGTATTTTTTACATATATATTTGTAAAATAATTATAATTTTATCCGGTTCTTATATCCGGTTCGACCAGTTGAACTGGTACGACTAGTGACCTAGTAAGACGTCTGATTAATTGTCTAATACAGTTTTGAAAACATTGGCTAATATAACTCCTCACTAAAAATTGGAAACCAGCCATCAATAAGTTCGAATCTTTTCACTTGGAAAGCAAACTCACATTAATTTTAGAGGTCAAATCAATATCTATAGTATGTAATAAAACAAATTTTTTTTACCACTTCTCACACTCTTGATCAACTTTTTTACCACTTATTCTTTTTCTATACATCCACACATAAATTTTTCTACCAAAAGGGTATTATAGTAATTTAAATACTCATATAAATATCTCTCCCTTATTAAAAAATAATTTTATTAATTGTTATATTTCTCTCTCTTATTTATATTTTTTTAAAATTAAACTATCTTTTCTAAAAATAGATTTTATTAAAAAATTAGAAATCACATCTTTTAATTAAAATCTAAATAATTAGAAACTAAAAGTTTATATAATATGAAGTTTTCTAAACACACTAAACCTTTTTTAAATAAAGTATTTTAAATCTTTTTCTTTTAAAAAAACTTATAAACAGAGGAAATTTTTTAAAAACATTCTTATTAAACCAAACAAAATAATCGCAAACCAGAGTTTTTCAAAATACAATACTTTTATTAAAAAATATTTTTTAAAAAAAAGCTTAAAACGAATGTTTAAACATGAAACTATTTACAGAAGAGAGTTAAAAAATAGTATAATTGTTTTATTTCTTTAACTATTACATATAAGTAATTTTAATTATATTCTATATTAAAATTTTATGCAGTAACTCTTCGTGTTTATTATTAACTATAACCCATTTAATTAATGCATTTGACTTGTGCCTCCCCACACTTTCATAGAAACAAGATGAAACAAAGAAACATAGAAACTAATAGAAGACATAAACTCACTTTCATAGAAATCACTGTTGCATTTAGCGTATGCACAAGCATTTAAACTACTCGGAAGAAAACATACCAAAAATGATTCACCCGAAAACGATTACAAAGCAAACTAGCCACACAACGTCATCATTATGCCTTCGATCTTGAACTGGAAATTGCTTGTGGATGATTTGGGGATCCTTGGAACACTAAAAATCACCCAAAGTTCGTCAATTTTCGTCTGGATGAAATTGTTTTTCGAAAACGATATTTAGATAATTAAATAGACTCAAAATTCGATATTGAAACTGCCACCGGCGTATCATATGCCCAACCTTCTGAACTTTTTTCCAAATACGCCCATACATACGGCAGTAGATACAGCGGCGGCGTATGATACGCCCACCTCGGCATATCATACGGTGGTTGGCTGATTTTTGCCTTATCCGTATTGTTATTTGCACTTCTAGTCCCTGAACTTCATCTTTTTGCTTCCTTTGACTCTCAAATATGTTTATTTTAGCTCTGAAAACCTATAAATCAAAACATAACCAAATTCAACTTGTTTTATAATAATCACCATCTAATATCAAACATTTAGATCAATTTAACGTTAAAATATTGACACGTGATCGCATCCCCGAACTTATTCTTTGCTTGTCCCTAAGCGAAGCTTTTAAATACTTTGTAAACCTTTTCTCATTGAATACATTCTCCAATTCCTTACTAATTCTAAGTTCTGATTAGTGGTCATACCCAAATTCATGTAGTTTATCTAAACATATTTGTAAATTTTATTCTTTGAAATAAAATCATATCACTTTAAATCTTAATTCACCTAACCAAGCATACTAGGCCTTCAAGTTTTGCCCATGCATATAATCACATATTCTCACAATGTACCTAAAGTGTATACAAATTAAAATAATTTGTATGGGTTTTCATTACGCTTCGGTTAAGATAGGATTTTTCGGATAAAAATGATTAAAAGGAATGAAATCCAAAAATTAGTAAGGCTACCTTCCTTGAAGGTTTATTATTAATATCAATGTGTTTTGCACTGTGAGACAAACATTGGTGTATCTTTTGATTTTTCACTTATGTGAAAGACACTAATATTGACCCACTTTTATGATTTCTCACTTTTCAAATAATATAACTTTCTTCAGCCTATATTTTCTTATAATTTGAAAACATCCTTATAGAATTACCGAAGAACGAGACTTAACACTCTGGCCACTTTTGAGCACTTAATCTCCTATCCAATCTAGAATTTCATCAAAAACAAAACTAGAAAGATAAAATGCTTCATATTTTTCTTTTTTTATCATATATGGCATTGGGTGTTACATTGACTTTCTTTTGGTTTCTAATGGGTAATATTAGGTATGATCTAGAAAATAAAACTTAAAGGGATTTTTTTCAATTCTTAAGGCAAAATCCTAATTCTTTTATCATCTTTGTGCATAATCTGATTTCTTGCTTGAAACATTCCATATGAACTAACATTTAAACTTTAGAAATTTGATGTAGCCTATGCATGAAAGATCCATTTTCTAGCTTATTATACTACGTTAGATAAAACTATAATTTAAATTTTTTTTCTCAATTAAACACCACAATGAATCTAACTATGACCAAAAAACAAAAATCATAATTTTGTAAGTAATTAGTTAATGATTTAAATTAAAATTCTAGCTTTTTAGCACCTTTAAAATCGCTTGGGACATTTATAAAAAAAATTAAATTTCCATCGGATTCAACTTCTTTATTTTTTCTAACATCCCCATCATCTTCTTAGTTGTTGTTATCACCATTATCCCCCTTGACTTTGACTAAAACCCTTAACTTTTGGTCTCAATATATGTTACAAGGTAATTACATAGCCTAGATTAGCCTCCAATCTCATCACCTTATCATTGTAGTGGTTTGAGTAGTCATCAACTCTATAACCTATTTATCGTTTGCAGTAGACTCTCTTTCCATAATTGAATTGAAATCCATATATATTAGCTAGAGTAGGCTAAATAGGATCCAGTGGTTGCTTTCCTTTGTCTTTCTAAATTTCACGCTCATGTAGAGTTACAATGAACTGATGAGTAAAAGATCTCTCCGTAGGTGAACATAGTAGAGTTGGTCTTGACTCTGAAGCACCAAAGAATATCCTAGAAGAACAATGCTTGTCTTAGACTGATTCGGTTGTTATAGTTATAGTTGTGGCTATTGTTGTTGCTAATGTTGTTAGGGTTGTTTTACGACTGGACAGTTAGCTCTATCTTAGTTTTAGGTACAGTTACCCTTAACCATCGTTTTCCTCTGCTTCTAATGCCTTAGTTACAACACCACTTCTCGATTCGACTTGATCTTTTTTCTTGAATCTGGTTAACAAGATGGCGGATTGATATGTTCATTAACATTTTCTTTTTCCTATCAGATTCAGCTTCTTTTTGTTTTCCAACATCAGTATCATCTTCTTAGTTGTTATCATCATTATCATTATTGTTCCCGATCCCTTTAGTTTGACTAACACCTTCAGGTCTTAAGCTATGTAACTGTCACACACCGACCGTCGATAGAATCATCAGGACAGACGAATGTGAATAGATTGCACATAGCACATGGTAGTAAATACATTATAATAATATTAAATGTCATTTTAATTGAATAACACTAATCAAATGATACATTACAATGCAATAAAGATTCAAATAACATAATAAAATCTTTGTTAATATAGGTCCAAGTCCTATATGAGCGTGAAAAAGTCCTTTAAACAACATCCTGAAATCATGTGAAAAAGTAACGGGTCAGCTAACGAATTAGTCGGTGAGTAAAAATGGTTTTGAATACATATATAGAGTGATTAAAATGATTAAAAGCAATTCAATTAGCATCTCAGTATCAAGACTTATAATGCAATAGTGTAACATAAAAGACAAACTAACATAATCAAATCTAATGACTGAATTGACTCGGTCCGCAGACGAACCCTTATAGAATGAATGATTCCGGTTCCAATCACCACACGACTAAACAAATGGGGTGGTTTGTCAAAACAATAGATCTATCATTGTTACCGTGGTTGTATGAATTAATGATTATGTTCTTATCAAGTTTATCTAATTATGCACATATAATTACAAATAATAACATAGCATGTCTTGAATTGAATTTAAAATTAGATAGAATAACAATCAATATCAATGATTGAATATTGAATCACATAATTTCCCCAAAATCTTAAACACATAAAAAGGGCTATGAATACTCATATAGTATAATGATGGTTGTAGGGTTCATAAGAAAGTTTCGATATTCAAAAGTCAAAGGTGATGTCCTAAAGGATAAAAAGAAATAATAAATTGAGGTCGGGATTCACTACAAGAAGTTAGGACATTTAGAGAATGTCAAAAAGCGAACGGTAGATTGAAAAAGGAATATTGAATCAATTTTAGATTCTGGACAAAATGTTTGATACGTGTTTGAATAGGTTTTAAAGTAGCAAACGGTTTCACAAAATTATAAAAATTTACAGTTGACTAGATCAGAGCCTCACAAACAACCTTTGTTTAGAAACACTTCTATGAAAACACCCGTAAATAGGTCAAAACAGGAGTACAAGAAAGAAGGTGCTGAACTACGCACGTATCTTGTGAAGGCTATTGTTGAGTCGTCCGATTGAGTTTGAAGACGTATAAACTATTGTTAAGAAGGTAATTTGATGAAATTAATGGTGGAGTCTGAGTTTACTCAAATTTAGTTTTTTTATGACCAAATTATAGTTAGTTAAAATCAGACTATATTCTGCCAAAATTATGGTAAGGCACTTATGTGCACTTTTAAAATAGTTAAAGCATGAAATCGGTTAGAACAAATTTTAATATGTTGATATATGAAATATTGAACTTCATTTGAGTTATAAAAAATATTCCAATACTTTTCTATAACCATCATTTAGAGAAATAATCTTGTGGAATCACCGAATGCGGTGGCATAGCCGTCCACGTGCAAACGGGATTCTTTGTTTGCTTTAGCATGTTATTAACTTGATTTAGGAATGTTAGTGATTTTTATAAGGTTAGTGAATGTTAGAAGGTTAATGATTAAATCTTAATGATTAAAATTAAAAGACATTTAGCATAAGAAAGAATAAAAGTAATAACATAAAATCATGAGAACAATTGGATGTTACGATGATTAAAACAATCTAGAAATACATAATTTAAAAGCAATATAAGATTACATTAGTATTAGAAAATTCATGAAATTACTTGTAAAAGAAATGAAATTGATCAAAACAAAAAGATAAAAAAAAGGTTTATGAGTGATATTTTTAGAGAATAAGTAAATAAAAAGTAAGACCTAAAGCTTGATTTTATAGTACAGGTTAGGAGGGGTTATGAATGGTGTTAATGATGAGTTATAATTCTTTCAAAAGGGGGTTATTGTTCCAATTTGAAATAAATATAAACTTGAATAAAATAAATAAATAAAAGAATAATTACAATTAAGTTTTAAATTTATTAGGACACTAATTTTAAATTAACAACTTAATTTTTTTATAAAAGCTTTATAGACTTTATAAATCTCACATAAACTATGTAATTTGATTATTTATTTTAGTTGAATATTTTAAAATCTTATAGATATTAATAACATTTTAACATTTTTAAAATTTATTTTACAAGTTACACAATTAAAATTAAATTGAGTAAGTGACACATTTATTATATTTGGAACAAAAAAATAAATAAAATGACTAAATTATGAATTTGATTTACAAGATTGACTCAAACGGATTTGAGTTTAAGTTTATAGTTTGAAAATGAGTCAGATGTTACAGGTTTACAAGTAAAATCTGGGTCATGTTTAGACTCACAACAAACTTTGACAATAGAAGATTCGATTATGCTTAAGTTGCTTGATTTTCTCGATCCATGATTACCACGGGTTAATTGCCAAAGTACATTGAATTATCAACTTGAACTTCATCGAGTGGGATGAGGAGATTTTTATTAGCAGGTCATTTCTTGAGATTTGACTTTTCAAGTTGGCTAGTAAACTTTTGCATTTCAGACAGTGCAAGACAAACAAACATACCCAGTATGTTCCACTAAGAGTAGGGTCTGGGAGATAGTGCAAGATGATAGAGATATTTTGTCACGGATGTAGTATCAAGCACAAGATCAATACGAAACTCGACTTGACGAACATGAGAAAGATTCTTAAGAAACTTTTGAATGAAAAAAAATTCAGATGAGCTTCTCCAAATAGACAACTTCGGCATGATTCTTAGATAACCACTTCATGCTTATTATGACATCGATATTTTCCAAGTTGCCTTAATGTAAGATCGATTGGAAAATCATTCTCACTAAGATTAAGAATACAGCTTCAAGATAATAGGATCAATCATAATGGGTTTTTAGAATGAGAGAGGTTTTAAGAGGAAGGCATTCAAAGTGATTATTGGGACGCTTTATGTGATTGGATAATAAGTTTTAAAATTTTAGAACACAAAATCAATGATAAGATGATTCAAACTAGCAACAAAATGTTTCGAGTAAACATTCGGTTCGTAATCCAAAGCGAATACGTTGACTTATCAAAGTATTAGGTCAAGCACAACCTTAATGAAGACATGCGTACCTATAAAATGACACTCAACTTAAGGTTTCTCAAGTAAGGTAAACGGATCCATTGCTTGATTTAAATTTATATGAATACCTTGCATAGACAAAACACCTCGAGATACAGGTATCCCACTCTTCCAGCGTTGCACGTTTTCAGTCATGTGACATAGACTTTGACGGGATTTGAAAACCATGAATAACAATTCAAAATACAAAAATTGAAAACCATTTGATTTAGGCACACTATGCCTTAGAATATGATTTGAGAATCGTGTGTGTATTGATAAGAATCAAAGTATAAGGATATATAGGCATATAATAACATAATCATGTCTAAGCATATATGACACATAAAATCTTATCTAAGCATATAAAATACATGAGATGAGTCATGTGTAAGGTTCTTAGTTATATTCTAGGTCATTCCATTTCTAATAACCTAATTCCCTATAACCATGGCTCTGAAACCAATCTGTCACACCCCGACCGACGGCAGAATCATCAGAGCAGACGAATGTGAATAGATTGCTCATAGCACATGGTAGTAAATACGTTGAAATAATATTAAATGTCATTTTTATTGAATAATGCTAATCAAATGATACAATACAATGCAATAAAGATTCAAACAACATAATAATCTTTTATTAATCTAGGTCCAACTCCTATAGGAGCATGAATAACTCCTCTAAACTGCATCCTAAAATCATGTGAAAATTAACGGGTCATCTAATGAATTAGCCGGTGAGTAAACACGGGTTTGAATACATATATAAATTGATTAAAATGATTGAAAGCAATTTAATTCGCATGTGAATTTCAAGACTTATAATGCAATAGTATAACATAAAAGACAAAACAACACAATCAAACCTAATGGCTGAATTGACTTGGTCCGCAGACGAACCCATATGGAATGAATGATTCTGGTTCGTATCACCACGCGACTATACAAATGGGGTGGGTTTGTCAAACAAATATATCTATCATTGTTACCGTGGTTGCATGAATTAATGATTGTGTTCTCATCAAGTTTATCTAACTATTCACACATAATTACAAGTAATAACATACCATGTTTTGAATTGAAATTAGAATGAAATAGAATAACAATGAATATCAATGATTGAATATTGAATCACATGATATCCCCAAAATATTAAACACATAGAAGGGCTATGAATACTCACATTGTATAACGATGGTTGTAGGGTTCATAAGAAAGCTTGGATGTTCAAAGTCAAAGGTGATACTTAAAGGATAAAAAGAAACAATAACTTGAGGTCGAGATTTATTACAAAAAGTTAGGACGTTAAGAGAATGCCAAAAGGCGAAAGATAGATATTATTGCATCAATTTTAGATTCTAGACAGAATTTTTTGTACGTGTTTGAGCAGGTTTTAAAAATAGCAAATGGTTTTATAAAATTATAAAAAGTTACAAGTGACTAGTTCAGAGCCTTCCGGACAACTTTTATTTAGAAATGTTTTATGAAAAGACCCGTAAATAAGTCAAAACAGCAGCACAAGATAGAAGGTGCTACAATTCGCACTTATCTTGTGAACGCTATATTTGAGTCGTTCGATTGAGTTTGAAGATGTATAAACTATCGTTAAAAATTTAATTCGATGAAATTAATATTGGAGTCTGAGTATTTTGAAATTTAGTTTTTTATAACCAATTTATGGTTAGTTGAAGTCAGACTATATTCTTCTTAAATTATAGTAAGGCACTTATATGAACTTTTAAAATTGTTAAAGCATGAAACGGGTTAAAACAAATTTTAATATGTTGATATATGGTATATTAGACTTCATTTGAGTTGCAAAAAATATTCCAAGACTTTAGCATAGCAATCATTTAGAGAAATAATCTTGTGCAATAACCGAATACGGCGACATAGTTGTCCATGTACAAACGAGATTCTTTGTTTACGTTAGCATGTTGTTAGCTTGATTTAGGAATGCTAGTGATTGTTATAAGGTTAGTGAATATTAGAAGTTTAATGATCAAATGATTATGATTAAAATAAAAAGAGATTTAATAGAAGAAAGAATAAAATTAAGAACATAAAATCATGAGAACAATTTGATGTTAGGATGATTGAAACAATATAGAAATGCATAATATAAAAGCAACATAAGATTACCTTAGTATAAAATTCTTGAAATTACTTGTAAAATAAAATTATTAAAATTGATCAAAACCTAAAGATAAAAGAAAGGTTTGGAGTGAGAATTTTAGAGAATGAGCAAATAAAATGTAAAGTCTAAAGCTTGCTTTTATAGTAGAGGTTAGGAGGGGTTATGAATGGTGTTAATGGTGATTTATAAGTCTTTTAAAATGGGGTTATGATTAGAATTTGAAATAAATATAAACTTAAATAAAATAAATAAATCAAATAATAATTACAATTAAGCTCTAAATTTATTAAGACACTAATTTTAATTTAATAACTTTTTTTATAAAATCTCTTTAGACTTTATAAATCTCACATAAACTTTGTAATATGATTATTTATTTTAGTTGAATATTTAAAAATCTTATAGATATTAATAAGCTTTTAACATTTATAAAATTTATTTTATAAGTTATAAAATTAAAATTAAATTAAGTAAGTGACACATTTATTATATTTGGAACACAAAAATAAAATAAAATGACTAAATTATGAATTTGATTTATAAGATTGACTCAAATGGATTTGGGTTTGGGTTTATAGTTTGAAAACGAGTCGGATGTTACAGTAACAAGGCAATTACATAGCCCAGATTAGCCTCCAATCTCATCACCTTATCATTGTAGTGACTTAAGCAGTCATCAACTCTATAACCTATTTATCATTTGGAGTAGACTCTCTCTCTAGGATTGAATTTAAAACCATAGATATCAACGACGACTGCTTAATAGGATTCAGTGGTCTTTTCCCTTTGTCTATCTTAATTCTGTGCTCATGTAGAGTTGCAATGTACTAAACAGTAAAAGATCTCTCTAATGGTGAAGATGGTGGAGTTTGTCTTGACTTCGAACCACCAAACAATATCTCTAGAAGAACAATGCTTATCTGAGATTGTTTATGTTGTTACAGTTACAGTTGTGGCTATTGTTGTTGTTGTTACTGTTGTTGCGGTATTTTTTCCGGGGGAAAATTAGCTCTATCTTTGTTTTGGGTACATTTACCATCATCTATTGGTTTCATCTACTTCTTTTCCTGGGAGTTAGACCTGTAAGTGGATCATAATCAACATCTTTAGTTTTTTCTGACCATCTAAAAGAAGTCGATTGAGGAAGATCTCTTCGGCTTTCCTTTTTCTTATAAACTGCCGATCATAAAAATTTATGTTACATACTTCGATGAACTTTTTGTTTTGGATGAGTCTTCACCTCCAACATCTTCAATTATCATTGATGAGATGGGGGAAAATCGTGTTCGTCATCCACCATTGCATTACCTATAGTCGGTTGAGTTTGGATACAAGTTGTGTCTGAAAATTTGCTTAGTTTCTGTAGTTGATATAGTCCTTGATAAAATACGTTTGAAGTCTTCTTGCTCATAGCCATGTATGAATAGATTTGTGGCTTCATATTCTTTAGATTGAATGTATTTAAAGTAGCAACAACATCCGAGTGACCCTTCTTGATGACCATATGGATGAACTTGGGAAACATAAGATACTTCTCCTTTCGATATATAGGCATATAAGGTCCATATTCAATGGACACCACATATTTGAATCTATAAACTTCACATAATTCATGCAACGAAACTTCTAGTTGGAAAAATTGTCACCATCAACAAGACGTGGTGGTTTGGTTCTTGTTCCAATCTCACTGTATTGGTTTAAGTGTGCATTAATGTTACTTAAGTTCTGATTTGGTGCTAAGTTCAATTTTATTGATTTATAATTGATACTAATAATTTTGTGAAGTATTCGACCAAGAAGTTTTCCGATTACTATGGTTGTTCCCAAACAAATTTAACTTCCCGAGAACTACTTCAAATCCAAGAACTCCATTGGCTATGAACTTTAGCGAGAAGCTTCGCGAGTACTCAGTTACAAGTGCTAACTAAATCAACCAAGGATTCAGTTCCAATAGAAATTCTGAAAATCTAGGAATTTAAAACTTCAGTGGATGCATATAAATCAGATTGTGAATCGTAAACTGTAAATTATGTCTAATCTATTCTAATTACCCTATTACCTAATATTAAAAAGCCAATGGGAAGAAATAGTGTGTTTTGTATTTTCGCCACATATGTGTTTGAGTTTTTGCAATTAGGTCCTCACCAGCAACCATATATATGCATTTGTGAAACTTTTGGATAATCGATGGTGCCAGTGCTGGTGGAGGCGGTGGCCGTTATTTCCTCTCCGCCAGTCGACCGTCTTTCTTAAACCACAGTCAAAGAAGGGGATTTCTTGAGCAGGGGAGACGACTCCCTCTTGTTGCTATCATGGAGCGGAACCAGGAATTTTTCCTAGTGGGGTCACTATTTTTCGATGACTCGTTTTGTAACAAGATAATATAAAATTTTTCGGGTCAGGTCGGGTCAGGTCGGGTCGGTTCGGTTCGGAATGTAATTAAATTACATACAAAATGTTAACAAAAATATAATATCCAAATAAATCATATAAAACTTATATTTTATAGTTGTTCTCTACGCGTCTTCATTTTTTGGAATCGTTCCATTACATCTTCAATCGACACCTTTGCAAAAAGCACATTTTCAATGTAACAAATACACGAGTCGTTCATATATTCATCACCCATACGATTGCGCAAATCCGTCTTCACATGCTTCATTGAAGAAAAACATCTCTCAACACTTGCCGTTGCAACAGGTAAGACAAGTGATAACTTCAACATACGATAAACCAAAGGATAATCAATATGCCTCCTTGTCTCCACCATTTTTTTACAAGAGCAGATATATCATTAATGTCGGCAAACCTTGTATCTTCTTTGATGCTTCTAATATATATCCCGAGTTCATATTTGAGCTTGTCTTTTTCTTCATAA
>BJCO01810300.1:4976-15697 GCA_018326465.1 Flaveria floridana
GTAGTGCAAGGTCGGCGGTGGCAGGCGCGTCCGGTGGGGGAAGATCGGCGGGGGAAGGGAATGAAGCGGGAGAGGTTTTAGGGCTTTAGTTGAAGCGGGAGAGGTTTTGGAATGAAGGGAATGATAAGGTATTATAAAATTTTTAAAAAATGACACATTAAGATGACACGTAAAAATGCGTGTCATCATTTCTAAGAAAATTTTAATAAATGATAAATAATTTATGATACGCGTAAATACGCGTCATCTTTTTTCGCGCGTCATCTTTTGCGCGTCATCTATTAACAGTTTTCTAATAGTGATGTCAAGGTGTTGTTTGATCTAACATCCTTCTTTAGGGTAAATGACAAATGGTAGGGGAAAGTTGAGCGATTTAGTCGGTTGGAATTTGATTTAGACTAACGTGTTTATATCTTTTTCTTCATTTTCATTTTCATCTTCATCTCATTTCTTTATTTTTAATGCTAGACAATATATATATTAAGCACGTAAAAAGTCACATGATTTATATTGGCAATTACTCTCTTAGAATTTTAGCTACATAAATATTTTCTTCTTATTTTTTGTAATTATCAAAGATGATTGTAAATAACTTCTTTAAACTTTTAATTATAATCACCTGCTCATAATAAATATACTCAACGACTCCTTTGGTTGTGACTTGTTAGTGCTTATTCTCACATACTCCAAGGACGATGTTTGTAATTTACATTCATAATAATATGTGTTGGTTGATGTCTTATACAAATGATTTTTAATGTGCTCAAGATTTTACTCATAAGTTGGAGATAATCTAAGAACGACTTGGATATATTCTTTGGATCATTTTAAAGTATTTTGAAAGTCGTATCGTAGGTTGGCTGGGTTGTATGTTACCTTACATGAGATGATCCAAAAAAGCACTTTGATATGAGTAAGAAACACAAAGATGATAAATTTTTCACGTCTTTTAAAATTGGAACTTTTAGTTGTAAAGATATATTATTGAAGTGACAGTAAATGTTCATGTAAATGTTAATGTAAGTGTGGTTAATACGACACTCTTTTGTGGAGGAACGCTATATCGAAGAGATGTGGATTGAGTGATATAATAAATCAGAATCAATGTTTCATTTGATAATCATAATAACTTAATGCTAAGATAAGGATTAAAATTGAAGAAACAATTGATTCATAAGCTAAACTCTATTTATGAACGGATGTAAGGAAACTTGCTCTCAAATTACACATAGCAATTACATGCATTGAATTCGAGATAAAATTGAAACACGTAAAAAATACTAAGTTGTTATGATTTGCGTAGATCAGCATGTCATACACATGACATTAAACTTGAGTACTTGAATTTATATATAGCTTTGTGGTAATGACATTTTACCATTTGATTCTTTAGAAAACTTCATTAGTAGAAACTCTATTTTTAGTGGTACATTGCTCAACAACAACTCTTCATCAGCTGTAAATTGCTCATCAACAACTTATCTTCAATAGTGGTTGTTTAAGCACCATAGTAAGTATTTTCATCACTAGCAAGTAACCATTAGTAGAAACTTATAATTCAGCAGCAAGTTTGCCATCGATAGCAACTTGCATCAACTTAAGCATCATTCTTTAGATGTAACCATTAATAAGTTAATTATAAGTTGCTTTGCTAAAATCAAAACTCTTTAGAAGTTGTAATTCTCATCAGTGGTAACAACTTGTCTTTAATTGTAAGTTCAAGAATCACGCCTTCAACAATTAATCTTCTCAGTTCGACTTTCACACATTATTACCATCAATTACTTATGTCTAAATCTTAGCTATGCAAACAACATAAGTGATGTTGAGGTAGTTTAAAAATGTCCTTTAAGAGACGATTAATTGACATAAATATCAAAATTTGTATGACATATATTTATAACTTGGATACCATGTGATTACACAAAAGTTTCCCTATCAATTTCACAACAACTAGCATAGCCAATAAAAATAAACAAACAATAAACATACAACCACAATACGAATGTGTCAATGTTTTGACGAAAGATATCTTATAACAAACTTCTATATCACACGAACCTTTAACTGTTGGTTGTCTTTCTTCTTGTGAGGTTTTTAATCCATCTACCTCCTTTGATCATCCTTCCACTTCCTACGAGTCTGTTTGATTTTTTTAATGTAATGAGCTGGAAAACATGCCCTATCCGTTTTCGCCACCTTAATGAGGACCATTGTGGTTTTGTATGTTCAACTATACTCTTGGAATCTTTCCCTTTTTCCCACTTGCCCGTAGTGTTATCATCATCAAACCTTATTGAAATAAAGGAATCTACAAATGACCCACAAGGTCCATACCTTAATAACTAACCAAATTTTGAACTTTCTAAAAAAGAATGTTTTCAGGGAAATAGAGATAACATAAAATAAAGATGACAAATTCAATCCATTCAGAACCAAAAGAAATATAAAGTAATTTTGGAGTTTGAGAAAATAATAAAAAGCTAGCTTTTTGTGTGTTATAGTAATGTGATAATAAATTTACATTATTTACATCTATACCTGTTACATACGTGACACGACTTTATACTTGTAGTTGCTAATCTTGCTACTTTGACTTGTGAATTATCTTATGGGTGAGGTTATTATACAAAGTGTATTTTTGCTACAAAGTGTGAGAAGACACAATAAGGCTAAAAAAATCACAAACAAATTTATGTCTCACAATCTAAATCGAATTTTAAAAAAACAATTCGGAGCCTTTGTTCATCTCGTTGTACTCTTTCAGAAAAAAAATAAAAAATAATAATTTTTTTCATTGTGTCATTATATGACACAATGACATCATTGTGTCTTTTATATTGACACAATGACGACATTGTGTCTTTCATAATGACACAATGAAGTTATTGTGTCTTTCATAAATGACACAATAAAAAAACTTTAATTTTTTTATTTTTTTTATTTTTTCGTTTTTTTTTTCTTATTGATGACGAATAGGGGAACAAAAGCGCCGAATTACTTTTTTGAAATTCGATTTTGATTGCGAGATATAATTTTTTTGTGTATTTTTTTGACTCATTGTGTCTTTTTTTAATTCATTGTGTCTTCTCACACTTTGTAGCAAAAATACATTTTGTATTTGAAATTTTTTCTTATCTTATTAGTCTACAGCATATAAAAATCATAAGTTACATGAGTAGAAAAAGTATTTACTTAAATAACAAGTAGATACTCAGGTATGTTTCATGTATCATGACTTATGAAAGACATCCATAGATGATACTTAGCGGAATCTTTTCCATATATATCATGCATTTTTATATACTATAATCGAACACAAACTTTTTTTTTACAAAAGTTAAAGTAGATATGTGAGCAAGTGTATTTTCTCATATGATAATTATTTACTAAATAAAATATTCTATTTGTTTTATATTATCATAGTTAAGATCAAAATATATAACAAAAGTTGACCTTATTAATTTAGATATATATGTTGAGATGTACACTTAAATTATATATATGTGGGTGCATTATATCTTCTACTACAACTCCCCATCCATTACAAAAATAGGCAACTTTTGAAGTCATTCTAACTTATAAAATGTATAACATTCGTGTATAAGAAAAGTGTACTTATGAATATTATCTATTCAATGATTAAATAAATTATAGTTAATTAGTTTAATAAGACGCAAAGGATAATAAGACATGAAACCTCCATACCACTTGAGTACAAAAGCTCAAAACATTGATCTCTAGAGTCTAGACTAACCCCACCCTGCTTCCTCCACCCACCACCCACTGGCCACCGGTCCCCGTCACAATCCACTTTTGCCCCACAACCCATACTCCATGTGCATCTTTTTCTCTTCATCTAACCCTTATCTTTCTCATTCGACAAACTTTTACAAATTTATAAAGTTATTTGAGGCATTAACAAGCACCGACGTTCTTAAGCTATTTAAGACGCTTATAAGCTATTTGAGATAGTTTCATAAAGGTGCTTGAATTTATCCAAGCTTTAAACGAGGTTGATCAAGTTAGAACGTAAATCTAAAATAAAGCTCATATATCAAATGAATTTGAGGCAAAGTCTTAATTCTTGAGTTTCAGACATAGAGCTGAAAACAAATCAAGCTCAAGCCTTTCACATTAAACGAGTTGAACATGTGTTTAGTTTAACTTTTTAACCACTAGATGTTAGTCATTTGTTATTCTCACGGTTACTTTGAACATATCATTTTAATTTAAATTCTATATGGAATAGGAGTAAATGATTGATTAACTATTTTATATAAAATTTCATGTTTCCTTAATTTCTTATGTTTGGCTAATTATTTCAGATATTTTCTTGATTCCTTAACAAAGAAATTGTAAACCATGCATGAGAATGGTTAATATTTTGTTTACCTCTTATTAATTTGAGACTTTTACAAAAACATAAAATCATCAAAATATCAAATCATTGAGCCAATTCAACGAATCGTGAACTGCTTAGAGTTGAGTACGCCCGAATACTAGCTCATTTATCAATCGTAGATTGAAGACTGCGTGCTAAGCATTCTCAAATGGTATGGTTATGAGTTAAAGCCCTAGATGATGATAGCTCGTTAGACTCATATTTCAAATGTGATTAGCAATTGTAATTTTAAGTAAAGATTTAGACAAGTAGTTAAGACGTTCATAAATTACCTATTTAAAATTCGGTCGTTAGAAAATTAAAACAAGCTGAATTTTAATAAGCTAGCTCAAGCATCAATTTAATAAACAGGTCAACTGTAGATTTATAAATAACTATTTGAAGTAAAGAAATAACCTTTAGTTCTTAAAATAAGAGCAATAAAATGAATTAAAATAACATAATGGTTGATGAGTTGTAAGAATTTGAAAGTTGGAAGATTGGAAGTGGTTGTTTGAATTATAGAAAAAGAAAACAGAACAACCATGTGATGTCAAATTAAATAATAGCAACCCCACATCACCCACCTTCTTGTATGGTTACCCTCTTAACTTTTTCCATTTTAACAAAAAAATGATAAAACTACAAAAAAAGAAGTTAGAAATATTTTTCTTATAGACTAAGATATATAATTATAAGAAATCAATCAATCCAAACCACAACTTTAAGAAGTTAAAAATGATAAGAATTTTAAGAAGTGAATCAGTGATCATAATTTTGTTTCCAAACCACAGAAATCGATCAATTCACAATCATATACCTTTAACAAAATGTTTAAAAAAGTAAAATATATTATATTATAAATAATCAATAAACACAAATTTATATTGAGGAGTGCATGTCCACACGATGTGGCAGTAAACACAAAATGTATATTTTTAAAATTTAAAAAATATAATAGCATTATTCTTAAATTAAATAGAATAAAAGCTCAATTATATGGTATAAGTTTTAAAACAAATTTAACGTGTGAAAATATTACCGTCATTTAAAAATCATGAAGGAATGTTTAAAAGTTAACAACTATTATCACATAACAGATATGTGTGTAAAAGGTAATTAAGGTTGTTAAATTTATAAAAGACACTTTTGCCTCCTTTACGCGCTTAAAAATTAATGTTAAAAACAAATTCTACTCAAATGTATTATAAATATAATATAGATATTTATTTAGATTTAAACAAATTAAAATTATACTTTTATTTTGTCTTCCATATTTCATCGATAAAAGTTAGGATTTGTTAGTTCTCGATAAAACGAACCTGATAATCTTTATTATTACCTAAATTTCCAAACATGTAATTACATTCTATAAACATTACTAATGTTACTTCGAGGAGAAGACCACCTATATATGTGTAACAAAGTAATTACTTGATTCATTCATGTATCGGATATTCTTGTGGAATTATATTCTCCACACATTCTCAAACAAAGATTGTACTTGCTAATATATTGTATTGTCTCGATATAAAAAATGATTGATTAACTCACAGCCTACATGCTTACTTTATTATTCTTTTGTGATTTTTATAATAGCCTCAAGTACATTAAAAGTTCTTTGGATGGAGAAAATAATAAACAAATATTTTTAAGCATTTGAAAATTGCAATTTTATAATAAAATTTTGTTTTAAATAAAAATCATTTTTTGTTGTAATGAATGATAGATAAAGACATGAAGATATTCCTAGATGAGCATCTTTCGAGTCCTTAGAATACTATTAATGTTCGATATAACTATCTTCGTGACTTGTCCACGTACAAAAGATTGTGTATATTAAGGATATATTTGTTTGATAATTATATATGAAATAATAGATAAAATGAAAAATATAAAAACAACTAAGTGGGAACAATTTGTGTGACTACGACGAAAGTATGGGTAGTCATCGCGGTGAAATGGACGCCTTTGGCTCCATCTTAAATACGTAAAATATAAAACTAAAAAGTTTTCTTTTGAAATTAAATTATTTCCTAATCTTAAACCCTAATCTCCATCTAAGACAGTTTTTGAAAAAACATATATTTCAGTTTTGTTTTTTAAACCATAAAATTTTGATAAATTATTTAAAAAAAAACACATTTAGTATATCACTAAATACCATAGAACTTTATTCCAAATCAATTTTACAAATGTTTAAGACATGATCAACTTCTATTGATGTAAACATTGATTTTTCAAAGTCATTAAATTTGAAATGAAATAAAAAGGTTATGTGACAAAAGAGGTTCAAATTTTAGAAATAATATAAAACATTGGTTCTGTACGTACGTAGTAATAATTTTATCAAAAAAGCATTTTAAACAATTATAAAATATTTGTTTTCAATTTTTAACAAAATACTATTTCTTGATAAATCTACTTGATTTGTTTTCCTTTTTAATTTATCCATCATGTGATATATCATCGAATAATCCAATATCATCTATTTTAATGATCAAAAGTCATTTATGAACATGTTAATATTTAATTAACATGATTTTCTTTTATATTTTTGTAAAATAAAAACATATAATTGTAATGATTTAACATAATACTATAACATAATGAAGTTCCAAAATAGTCATAATCGAGGCAATCATTTCATTTGTATGAAATCCATATATATTGTCTAGTAATCATCGAATGGGACTGCGAGATTTACAAGATATGAAACTTGGATCTTACTAAATCGATCCATCATAACATAATCCCTTCTCATCCCCATATAAAATATAATTATTATAAAATAAAAAGAATTTTTAACTTTATTATTCTAGAAACATGTTATAAGATCATATATGAGATTTGTTATTTGACGTATGCCGATTTATTAATTAAATAATATATAGATGTATAACTAAACCAGTATATATAGCTTATAAAACGTATTACCCACTAAAATATAACAAGTTAACTGTTTTTCTATCATCCCAGTCAACATGCATATATTACAATAAATAATATAAATATTATTGACATTCAATATAATGAACTTTAAAAGTTATAATTTAAAGTAAGGAAGTTTTAATTGTTAATATTTCTTTTATAGAAGATTACACATCCGGTGAGACGTACAATTAATCTTTAGTTGTGGAATATTTTTGTTGACAGGCATCATTTCATGTACGTTGATTTGAGAAATGTAATCACTAAACAATAATCAAATATCTTATTCTTGTTCTATTTAAGTCGTTTATTTTAATAATATTAAACATTTTGAAAAGATTTACAGGACAATGAAACAATGAATAAAACATAAGTAGGCTTTTAATTAGTTTTAAATGGAATAAGCACTTTTATTAAAACTTAGTTTGTTATATTTTATATATTTACTAATTATTTTATATATTATTATTATATTAATCGTTATGAACAATGAATACTACCGTTGATCACCATGAAACACCATATCCGACAATACACTTTTGTCTTCAACCCACCTCTGTAAACCTAACCAAACCTAACCTAACCTATCTAAATTATCTAAATACAAGGCAAATCCTACCTTACTAACCTTAACAAATCCCAAACCCTAACTCATATTTCAAAACCAAAACGGCAAATCCACACACACCAAGAATAATAATTTGTAAAAGTTAATTTATGTGTTTTTTATGCGTGTGATGTATTTAGGGATTCACTACATAATAATTTGTATAAGTTTCATTCTATTTCTATCGATATTATTATACGGTTCATTATAGAGTTTATTCTCTTGTTTAGGCATATAAATGTATTAATCGATTTTCAAAACCTCAATTTATTATAGTGGTTGAATATATTATAATAATTTAAAGATTTGTAATTCAGATCTTGTACATAAGTATGCACAAAAAATTAATATTTTTTTACCAAGTTCTCTAACTCGATCCATCCAAAACAATATTATCATCTTTAGCTAATTCATATAATATAAAAAAATTGCTTGATTAATCTCCAGATATTTAAAATAATATGAATCGCAATAAATATAACGAAATTGGTGGACCAAACTCATATCCATATTTATATAAACTCATAACTATTTAAATAGATGTCATTATTGATTAGTTTTGCATTATCTTAAGATCTTAAGACGCAAATTAAAATACAATATATAGTGGAATACATACCGTCTTGACTGGCTGATTTATCATCATCTTTAACATTAAGCTTGTGTTTCTTGTTCTTGCGATGAATCAAATAATCTATTGCAAACATCTTAGGCACCACCATGCACGGTTTTGACGATTTGCAGGTACTACTTGCGTAGAGACGAAGGCCTCCACGACATCGTTTTGCTGCAACGAGGATAAGCCTCTCGTACAAGCATAAGGGACACACCCCTACAAACACTTCATCTGGATGAAAGTAACAGTAACCTTGATGATCATCTTTCTCCATATGCCTTCAATTCACTTTTAGAAAAACCCAATCACACACAACACACGTACATATAGACACACTCACACAAGGTGTATATGTATAGGATTGAGATCGACGTGTTGAATAATCGATGTATCTTTATATAAAAGATAAAGTGGATGGAAAGGTGTAATCAATATGGGGAAAAGCGACATATGTTTGTCTGAATTTTGTAAAGATATCATGTATTACTTTTATCCTTGCAAGCAAAGTTTAAATAATGTACTTCGTGTTTTGTTATTTTTAACTTCTGGTCATAAATATATGCACGATATGCATACTATCAAACTGTTTTTCTTTCTTTATTATTATTATTTTTTATTTTCTGATTTTATGTAATTAAAAAGTCTTGAAAAAATAAGTACGGCTATATATATCACATTTTTAATTTTTAAATGAGAAAATAGCACATAATAATAATTAAATTTCAAAAATGTTGCAATTAGTTCACGTATACATATTTTGCACAAACTGAATCATTAAATTATCAAATCAAGTCATATCGGACTTTTTATATCAAGAAAGAAACGAAGGAGGACATGTGAAGCTTGAAATTTTTAATATTTAATTATATCAAATAAATAAATAATCATGTTAATTACATTTAAAAAATTAATAAATATATTTTAAAATTATGTCACCACTCCACATTAGCATTAAAGAAAAAAACTATTTTCTAATTGAATCAAAAAGAAAAACATTCTAAAAACTATGTTAAAACATTTAATTTTAATAAATTATAAAAACTGAGTGAATTAATTAGAAAACTTTTCAAACATGAGTTACTTAATTAAAATACTTTTAAAGTTTCATTACTTTTTTTATCAAGTTACCACTTTTTAAATCCAATTAAAAAAATTAAAAACAATTATAATACATATAAGTATATAAGTGTAATATTTCGGGTTTGTATCTTATATTTAAATTATAAAAATAACTATATATATATATATATATAAAATATCAGATATCCAAATTTCCTAAAATTAATATCTAAATCCAAAAAGGTTATTTGAAATTTCATAAAATAATTTTATTGCTTCATTCTTCAATATGTTAATACAAGCAATATGTATTACTATTATAATTAAAAGGTTTGGTCGGTGATGCATTTTCCCTTTTTTTTTGTTTTTTTGTGTTTAAAATTTTCTTTTATTTATTTTGTTTGTGTTTTATTTTTTTTTCTTTTTTTGTTTGTGTTTTAATATGGTTTGTTTTGTGTGTTGGTTCGAGATTTTAGGATGAGGTTTTTTGTATCTGGACACGTGTTTTTGATTTGTAGAGTTCGTTGACGTTTTCTTTTTCCGGGTTTCTGCTTTCTTTCTTTTTAAAAGGTTTGGTCGGTGGGAATTTTTTTTAAAAAAAAATATTATTATAATTAAAAGGTTTGGTCGGTGATGCATTTTCCCTTTTTTTGTTTTTTTGTGTTTAAAATTTTCTTTAGTTTATTTTGTTTGTGTTTTATTTTTTTTTCTTTTTTTGTTTGTGTTTTAATATGGTTTATTTTGTGTGTGGGTTCGAGATTTTAGGATGAGGTTTTTTGTATCTGGACACATGTTTTTTATTTGTAGAGTTCGTTGACGTTTTCTTTCTCCGGATTCCTGCTTTCTTTCTTTTTAAAAGGTTTGGTCGGTGGGGACTTTCCCTTTTTTTTTAAAAAAAATTCTTTTTATGTATATTTTGTTTGTGTGTTTATTTTTTTTTCTTTTTTGTGTTTGTGTTTTAATATGGTTTGTTTTGTGTGTGGGCTCAAGAATTTGGGATGGGGTTTTTTGTATCTGGACATGTGTTTTTGATTTGTAGGGTTCGTTGACGTTGTCTTTCTCCGGTTTCCTACTTTCTTTCTTTCGTTATCGATACCCTGACGATTCTCGCTATTAATGTTTGG
>BJCO01810410.1:0-10967 GCA_018326465.1 Flaveria floridana
ATATATATATATATATATATATATATATATATTAACATTCATTCAAACAACAGTAAATAATACCCAGTTCAACTTTCAAAACCCAACCCCTAATTAGCCCATGGAACTAAGATTCAAAGAAACCATGTGATTAACCTTAAGCCAATCTATGAGATACTTTAAATAATAGAAATCGAAAGGACCCTATCTATTTCTTCTTCCTTTTTTTTACAAAATAAGGTTTCTTTACCCTCTGTATCTCTTCAAACAGATAAGGCGTCAACCCAGAAATGCCAGCAACCTATTGCTGCATCCACTGTCCTCCCTATATATAATGAATAAAGTTTATTATATCATAGTCTGTTGGATGCTAGCAAATTGATCATTCCAATGGAAAATCCAAAACAACAATCTATAAAACTAGTTGTTTACCCCATTCACAGCTCAACACTTCACCTACTTGAGATGTTACTAAAAGGTAATTGGAGATCACTAAGCATTTTGTTTCACCACAAAAAGAATCTTTATTATAAAAGAACAAAATAAAAAGTAAATAAAATTGAATAAAAGGTACAAAAGTTAGTCTTCCCTCTCAGAATTCGGAACTTATTAGTTATTACATAGAAGTTTTTACCCAAAATGCATATCCTATCTTACAACCCAACTCACCAATCAATCACTGACATCAACTCAAATCCATAAATTTTCTTTAGAATCTATTCCAACCTGTGAAATCTAAACGGCAATCTTCATGGATTTTCTGTTTCTCTTTTGAAAGTTGAGTTTTTTATTGAAAAAGATTCATCATCTTCATCAAGAAAACTAAATTCAAAGCAGAAGCACTACAATCAGATATTGTACAAGCTAATTTTCTAAGAATTACAGTAAGCAGATGTATGATTGAAGTTCATTAAGATCAATAAAACGAATATATGCGGTACAGTAGCCAAAAGAGTTATTTATCATCTAAGACTACAATGTTACCCTTTTCCCCTAATCAGACCCATCATCCAACTAAACACAAAGGCCAATGCACACAACAACTATTTGTTCCAAATTAAGCACAAAATAGGTTCATCAGCAAATACTTGTTCATGAATCAGGTATGCATGTTCAATTTAAAGTTATATAGGGTTTAGCAGTAATCAAAGGAAGACCCAAATAGTCATTACTAAAGCAGTTAGAAGCCGATACTCATATAACAGCCAGAAGTGGGCGCTACTTGCTGCGTACAGTCCTCCAACATAGCCTTCAACAACTCCGGCGAGGGCACTCTGTGGCGCCACCTGGTTCGGCGCCTGGTGTAGGTGTCTCGCGGCGTCGGTTCCTACGTCGTCACCTTCACCGTCGGTGGACGCAACGTCCTTAACGCCATAGCCGGTGCCTACAGTGACAATCTTCCCCTCATATGCATCGTCGGGGGACCCAACTCCAACGATTACGGCACCAACAGAGATCTCCATCATACCATCAGATTGCCCGATTTCACCTAGGAGAGAGAGCAAAACAGAAAACATAAGAAGACAACAACAATGGGGACAACGTACCGGAAGAGGGCCGGAGATGACAACCGCCGCGTGGTTCCTCCGGTGGCCGGAAGCAGACTGTTAGTTTTTTTCCGTGTGGGTTTGTGTGTGGGTTTGTGGGTTTAGGTGGAAGAGGAATTGTGTGTTAATGGTGGTGATGAAGGAGGAGGTTGGGGAAAAGGAAAAATCTACACTGTACAAAATCACAGCACCGACAAAGGTCTTTAATATATATATATAATGCCATTAATGGGCCATTTGTTACTTTCGGACATGTTCCACGCTTTTGTTGACCCTTGCTTCATGTGACTGAAGAGAGTCTCACATAAGTTGGTCGAAGGTAAGCTTTGACAGATCCTTCGATTCTTCAATAGCCGTGACATGCAACATGATCCCACATTTTGGGGAGGCTTCGTAGCAACTTCTTCGCAACTTGTTGGTCAGACATACCCTCTTCGTATGCCCGCTTCTGATTCACTATGCGCATAACCTTTGACAGAAAATTGGCTATTGCTTCTCATAAATTTGGTTGAAAGTTTTTCATTGAATTCGATCATGAAAAGACTTACAGGAGAATAAATGGATTTGAGATCCTACATCTTAGGTTGTTAGTTCCTTCACCTTAGGAACAAACTAGAAACGATAAACATAAGTGAAAAATATAAACACCCTTAAGCTGGTCGGTGAAGATCTCGAACACTCAGCTTGTCAAGTAAAACACGTAAAGGTTGAGCACCCAAAGGCTTGGTGAGGAGGTCCGCAATCTGCTGTTTGCTGGAACAAGAAGAGGTAGGATTTCGTTAGGGTCGACCCGCTCGCGAACAAAATAATAATCCATTTCCACGTGTTTAGTTCGCTCGTGCAAAACGGGATTGTTTACAATATGCCGTGCAGGTGGGATTGTCACAATAAAGGGGTGTTGCATCTTTTGCATCACAATAAGCAACAGGATTAAAACCGCCACTCTTGGGAATGAAGACAACCTGACCAGGAGTGGATTTTATGTACCGAAGCACGCGATGCATTCATATGATCAACTTTAGGATCCGAAACAAACTAAGGACATTTACCGCAAAAGCGATGTAGGGGTGCGTGGGCTTGGAGTAATCTCCTAATGAGACGCCTATAAACAGAAGCATCAGCTTTGTGGCTTTCATGACACTGGTCAAGTTTTAGGATTTACTCCATAGGAAATGCACTAGATCGACACCCAAGCTGGCCACAATCCACCAAAATATCCACGGAGTACTTGTGTTGGCTCAAAACTACCACATTTTATGCCCGCGCAACCTCAATGCTCAAAAAGTACTTCAAGGGGCCAAGGTCTTTGATGTGAAACTAGTGTTCAAGTGAGACTTGGTTTTCTCGATCATGTCGACATTATCACTGGTGATAACCACGTACGTCATCAACATAAATTAAAAGAGCAACAAATTTTCGATCTTTTTGGTAAGTAAAGAGTGAGTGATCAGCATATGATTGCGTATACCCAATGTTTAACAACGAAACAGTAAACTTTTGATACCAAGAGCGTGAGGCTTGCTTCAATCCGTATAGGGACTTCCTTAGCCGACAAACTCTAGTGTCATCCGTATGTGTGAAACCTTGTGGCACCTTCATGTAGACTTTCTCTTCCAAATCACCATGTAGAAAGGCATTATTTACGCCGAGCTGGTGTAACAACCAATTTCTTTTAACCGTAACGGTGATGAGTGTTTGAAGAGTTACGAGTTTTGCAACTAGAGCGAACGTGTCATGGTAGTCGACCCCCTCTATTTGTGTGAAGCCCCTTGCAATGAGGCGTGTAAGGTTCCGATCCCGAGCACCTCACAGTTGGTCATTTATATCACTACAGATATATTATAATATACATTTCATAAAATAATGCAGCAGAATTAATATCAAAAGTCATTCATTCATTAATAAAAACTGTTGCTAAGCAATAAACCCATAATTGTTATTAGTTACAAAAAATTGTTTAACTGCATTACAATGCAACAAAATTATTAGTCATGAACGGATGTCAGTCTTGCCCTGCCGAGTAGCTTTCCCCGCGTGCCATCCTCAGCAATATTCATCTGTCAACTGAAAATGTATAAAAGTCAGTGTTGCTGAGTGAGTTCTAGTTTTAAAAGTATTAAAATACATTGTATAATATATATATGAAAATACTCTTTCAAAAATACTTTCTTTACTTTTGTACGTGAGCACGCATCAAATATACATCAAGGTAATACTTTCTTTCTTTCTTTTTTTACTGTACGCATGAGTTTATTTCGTACTTTTAACATTAGCTTTCACTGTCTATATGGACCAATGTGCAATACCCCAAACATTGTGTACGAAACTGGTGATGGGCCTGTGGTCTATAAATAGACCACGAACATGGTGCACGAAGCTGACCCAGTCATCTACGGTATGCCACAAGGGTCCTGTCAATCAAAATGATTGACCCTGTGTGCATCATTCGGTGTAGCTAACCCGCATCACAGTTGAGCTAACGATAACATGGTCGTGCACCTGCTATACGTTTGCTTGTAAGACTTACATTATTTCATTTACGTTCCACTTTTCTTTATCATTAATCTTTCACTTTTGTTAATGATAATACTTTGTATTTATGATCATAAACATACCACGTAAAGTCACGTAATAATAATTATTATGGACTTATGAACAGCTTATAATAATGTAATATAATAACAATTAAAACCCTGAAGTTAAACTTGGGTCAAACCTTAATCATTCTGTTTTCTCAAATTTTCAGAAAATAAACTAAGTGTTCTAGGCGCATGATCACTATGCAGGCACATGAGGCCAGTTTAGGCGCATTACAACTATACGGGCGCATGAGCCTACTTGGGCGTTTCAAACACTTAGGCGCATGAGCCATTTCAGGCGCATGGGCACTATTTAGGCGCTTGGGGTACACTTATGCGTCTGAGACTAAGTCTTAGGCACATGAACTACTATTCAGGTGCATGAACTTAGACTTAGAATTTCTAAGGCATTTCTAGGCGCATGAGGGTACTGTTTGGGCACATGGGCCCTATTTGGGCGCATGACCCGACTTAAAACATTTCTAAGGCAAATTTTGGGTGCATGAGCCTTTTGTAGGCGCATGAGCCTTTTGTAGGCACATGAACCTTCTATCTAACATGTTTCTAAATTATTTCCAGTCCCAATCATCATGTCAACCTGTTCTAAACTTGTTATAACTATCCTAAACTTAAACATAGCATAAACAGCTCTAAAACATCATCACACAAGCATAAATGCATACAGTTACACATAAGTAACATTTGTAAAACTATTTTCATACATTTTCAGCCCCAAAGAGTTTATAAAATATGTAAAAGTCGAGGTCTAGAACTCACCTGATGTATCAAACAACTAAAACTCCTCCAAACTTACTTGTACACGAATTCAAACACCTAAAACAAACCAAATAAACACCAAAACATGTGTAACACTTATAAATCGGTTCTAAGGCTGAAAACCCAATGAAACCGAACCAAAAACACATTAAACACTTACCAATTTGCGAATTTCAGCTCTTTCTTCCTTGAAAATCAAAGAAACAACTTCTTCTTCTTCTCCTCTCTTTTAAGTCGACCAAAAAGCAGACAGTGGGCATGGCATGGGCGGCCATGCCCCTTTAAAAGTATTATTTTGTACTTTTGTACAATTTTACACAGTACCCCCTTCCAATTTTGTCTCCTTTTTATTTTCTTCCAAAACACTTTTATTTCCTTTTATTTTGACAAGATTTCGGGCGTTACAAGTCTACCCCCTTAAAGAGGTTTTGTCCCCGAAACCTGTCACTCTTCAAATAGGTGTGGGTAATGTTGTCTCATCTCCTCTTCAATCTCCTAAGTAGACTCGGAACTCTTCTTGTGCTTCCACTGCACTCGTACAAGTGTAACCATTTTATTCCTTAGCCTCTTCTCCTTCCGATCGATGATCGCCACTGATTGCTCTACATAATTGAGCCGTTCATCCACCTCGATATCCCCAATGGTACAACCATGTCTTCATTAGCTAAGCACTTTCTTAGATGAGATACATGGAATGTGGGATGAATTCCACTTAACTCATCTAGCAATTCAAGTCGATAGGCCACCTCTCCTACTCGTGCGAATATTTTGAAAGGTCCTATGTATCTCGGGCTTAGCTTACCTCGTTTCCTGAATCGGATGATCCCCTTCTAAAGTGAGACCTTCAACACGACTCTATCGCCCACGTTGAACTCAATCGGTCTCCGCTTCTTGTCAGCATACAACTTTTGTCTATCTTTCGCTGTCACACCCCCGCTTATAGCGGAAACACGAGGATGTAACGGACGGGATCGTCATAACACATTGTTAATTAATAGAGATGCAATAAATGATGAGCCAACGTGTCATGACGTCACCCAACACAAATGGAGACTTGTGTTGCAGTTAGTCAATTCCACGACAAACATAGTCATACAAACAAAATAAATATAAATCCCACAACCCGGGAGCAAGTGATAAAAATATGAATAACAATTAAAAGTCTAAGCAATTTTCAAAGACATCTAGACTTTAAATAATGTAAGCCTAAGGTCATCGCTAAGGCAGCATTCCTAGCAATCCTCAATGATTATTACCTGAAAAAATATGCTTAAAACGGTCAATATATTGTTGGTGAGTTTGTAGGTTTAAATAATAAACAAAACATGATGCTGTGTAAGAGTTTGGCAGGACATATGTGCATACAGTTATAAGCAAGTATTATCACATATAAACATGAGCATCACAACTAAACCTACGACGTACACACAGAACTCGTTGGAACATATTCACCTTAGGGCTCGCACATGGCCACTGTTAGTCCCAACTAGTATATTAACAAACAAGGGTGGGGGTGTCAGCCCAATAGTACTATCAATACCTGTCCGTCGGCTTCAACACCAGAGTTAAATTGTTGTGAATAAAGAACCACACAGACAACTCATACATGTACCAAATAAATACTTACAACATAGTAAACATAACAGTCCCAAAATGAATAAGTTCACAGCATAAAAATGTGAGCATACTTTCCCCCTAGTTTATAAATATTTAAGATGAAAATGGGGCCACGAAACTTACCTTGAATTGAGATGAAAATGAAGTGAACAAAGGGGCTTCTAAAGACACGAACAACGAGCGATCACACACCTATAATTAGTTATAATTAAGTCTTTAAAATATGATTGACGAGAAAGGGATATTCGGTTGGTTCGGGTCGGTTTGGGTTTGACGCGCGACACACACACAAATAGATGTATATATATATATATAACACATTCTCTGCCCATAATATTGATAATGACGATAGTAGTAATGATAAAGATATTATTATTATTATTGTTAGTAATACACGTAGTAAATAATATTAATAATAATACTATTAATAGCAAAATACAATAATGATAATAATAATAATAGTAACACTAATATAGTTTAAATAAATATAATAATAATAATATTAATAATAATAATAGTATTAGTTACGCTAATTAGTAAATAAAATTTATTAATTATTGTTTATATAATATTTGACAATTTAGGTTATTAATGATATTAGGGTTAACACGAAGCGGGTATACGAAAAGATTCGATTCGAGAAACGATTAAATCACGCAAAATAATAAATGCACGAGAAGAGTTAACGGGCCTAAAAGTGACGGATGTCACAGTATCCTCCAGTTGAGAGAATTTCGTCCCGAAATTCAGCTGGAGTTAGGTCCTGAAGTTGTATCCACGAACAATTACGGATATTTGGATTTCATCTGGTCCTCCCGTTCCCATGTAAACTCAGGCCCTCGCTTGGAGTTTCATCTCACTCGGACAATTAGAATCTTGCTGCGTTTCAGTTGTTTCACTTCTCGGTCCATAATTTCTATTGGTTCTTCTACAAAATGTAGTTTCTCATCAGTCTTGATTTCCTCGATCGGTACATGAAGGGATCCATCGGCTAGACATTTCTTAAGGTTTGACACATGGAATGTGTCATGCATGTCGCTGAGTTCTTGAGGTAACTTTAATCGATACGCTACAGGACCAACTCTCTCTGTGATCTCGAACGGTCCAACATACCTTAGGGCTTATTTCCCTTTCTTCCCAAACCTTACGATTCCCTTCCACGGAGAAACCTTCAATAAGACACGATCACTAATGTTAAACTCTAAGGGTTTGCGATGGTTATCAGCGTAGCTTTTCTGGCGGTCTCGAGCCGCTTTAAGCCTGTCCTTGATTTGAAATATCTTATCCGTCATTTCCTGAATAATCTCCGTACCTGTCAATTGGCTTTCACCTACTTCTGCCCAACACACCGGAGACCTACACTTCCTCCCATACAATGCCTCAAACGGAGCACACCCAATGCTCGTATGATAACTATTGTTATAAGAGAATTCGATCAATGGTAGGTGCGTATCCTAACTCCCACCAAAATCAATCACACATGCCCTAAGCATGACTTCTAGAGTTTGCATCGTTCGTTCACTTTGATCGTCTGTTTGTGGGTGATAGGCGGTACTTAAGTCCAAACGAGTTCCCATTGCCTTCTGTAGAGTCTGCCAAAACCGTGATGTAAATCTACTGTCTCGATCTGATATAATTAACACATGCACTCCATGCCTAGCCACAATTTCATTCACATACAACCTCGCTAACTTCTCCATTTTATAGTCCTCACGAATAGGTAAGAAGTGAGCGGACTTTGTCATTCGATCCATAATGACCCAAATCGAATCGTGACCACTACTGGTCCTAGGCAACTTAGTGATGAAGTCCATCGCTATATTTTCCCACTTCCATTCAGGAATTTCCGGTTGTGGCAACAGACCTGACGGTTTCTGATGTTCGGATTTGACTTTTGAATAGGTCAAACATTCACTTACATATTTTGTAATGTCCTTCATACCTGGCCACCAATACAACTCCTTAAGATCTTGGTACATTTTGTCGGCACCAGGATGCACAGAATACTTAGACTTATACGTTTTGTCCATAACTAGGGTTTGAACATCTCCCCACTTAGGTACCCATATATGATCCATAAAGTACCGTATGCCATCCTCCTTAGGGTTCATCTGTTTGTCTAACCCTCGAAACTCTTCACTTGCGACATTCTCCTCCTTTAGTGCCTCGTCTTGTGCTATCAGTATTTGTGTTTTCAGATTTGATTGGATAGTTATTCCTAAGGCTCGTGCCCATATAGGTTTGACACGTTCCTTTCTACTCAATACGTTGGCCACCACATTGGCCTTTCCCAGATGATATCGAATCTCACAATCATAGTCGCTGAGAAGCTCCACCCATCGCCTTTGATGCATATTCAGTTCCTTTTGATCAAAGATATGTTGAAGGCTTTTATGATCAGTGTAGATAACACGTTTCGTTCTATGCAACTAGTGTCTCCAAAACTTGGGTGCGAACACCACCGTACCTAATTTTGAATCATGCTCGTAAAACTTTAGTCATGGACTTTAAGTTGTTTTGATATATAAGCATTCACTTTATCTTTCTGCATTAGAATGAAACCAAACCCTTGATGTGAGGCATCACAAAATGCCACGAAGACATTTGACCCATAAGGGAAAATTAATCGGTTCTCACCCTTTTAAGTTAACATTGTCAATAATTGAGCAATCTTTGATAAGTTCATAGTGAATTATCGATAGTATTCAGCCAATCCTAAGAATGACCTAATTTTCGAGGAAGCCTTAGGTGTATCCTACTACTTCACTGCTTTGATCTTTCAAGGATCAACGTGAATTCCCTATTCCTAACCCACGTGCCCTAAAAACTTCACCTCTCACCACTAGAACTCACACTTGGAGGACTTGGCGTAGAGTTGCTCTTCCCGTAAAAATTTTAGTATCGTCCGTAAACATTGATCATGGTCTTCCCTTGGTCGGGAATAGATGAGGATATTGTCTACAAACACAATCACAACTTTATCCAATACGGCTTGCATACCCGGTTCATCAAGTCCATGAACACTATCGGAGCATTGGTGAGCCCAAACGACATGGCTAAGAATTCGTAATTTCCATATCGAGTCCTAAAGGTTGCCTTCAGGTCTCGTCTTTTTGAACCCTTAATTGGTAATAACCTGACCAGAATTCGACTTTTGAGAAGCACGTTGCGTCCTGCATGCAACTGATCAAATAGATCATTATTCCTGGGGAGAGGGTATTGGTTTTTGATAATCAACTTGTTCATCTTTCGATAATCTATGTACAACTGGAACAACCCATCCTTTTTTTCAACCAATTAGGTCGGTGATTCCTATAGCAGTGACTAGGTCGAATAAATTTTTTTATCCAAGAGCTCTTGTAGCTTACGTGATAATTCTTGCATTGGCATTGGTACTAACTGATACGATGCCTTTGCAATAGAACTTGCTCTAGGGCTCATATCATTCTAGAATTTCTATTTGATGAAGAGGGGACAATCCTGTTAAGTCACAAGGAAGATCTTCTGGAAAATCACGTACAATAAGAATATCTTTCAACTTTCTTTCTTCTGCCTTCTTCTCTACCGTATGTGCTAGAAATGCGCAATATTACTTCTTTAGGCATCGACGAATCACCTTCTCCTGATGGACGATCTTGGTTTCATGCTTCGATAACCAATTCATAGGGTATGAAGTCTATGTCAAAGACATGATCTTCATGTACTTTTGTGTAACCTCTAATTATTATCATTGGTCATCTCAACCGAGTAAATAATTTCTAAGCAACTAGGGTTAATGCTAAGTTAAAGAATAATTCTGGAAGAATCAAAGCTATTATCAACCCTAGTATCAAATAGATGTGTAGCTATTGATGATAAGCTACATTCCTGTAACAACAGTTGGGCTCTTGATGAGCGTCGTTTGCTCCAACCACAAATGTATGGCCACGTGATGTATTACCTTATCACTATTATTAATTCCCAGCCATTTTCTAATTCTAATAGTTTCTAACTTGTCCTTGTGTCTAGCTCAACCTAGGGCACATGTTATGACAATGGTCAGAACTCCTATAACACCCGAAACTTTGTAAAAATAAGAGATAAATAAAAGTATCTTTCATGAAAGGAAAAGGAGCTAAAGTATAGGGTAATAAAGTGTAAATAGTATAACCACCTCTTTATTTTAATATATATGGGCATGGTCGCCCATATCAGCCTTACACCATCTGCTTTTTGACTGAGGATAGAAGAAAGAAGAAAGAGAGATTGCTTTCTCGGATCTTTGAAGAAACAAAGGTTGAATCTTCATAGGTAAGTATTTTAGTGATAATTGGTTCGGGTTCTTTGTGATTTCATTCATGGGAACCGATTTCTAAGTGTATTAAGTGTGTTGGTGGTTATTTTGTTTATTTTAGGTGTTTGAGTCCGTATACAAGCAGGTTTAGAGGAGTTTTGGGTGTTGTTAACACAAGGTGAGTTCTAGACCCCG
>BJCO01810441.1:0-10211 GCA_018326465.1 Flaveria floridana
TCTCCCTCCATCCATCCCTCTCTCTCCCCCTCCCTCTCTCCCTCCCTCCCTCTTTCTCTCCCTCCCTCTATCTCTTCGTCTCTCCCTCTCTCCCTCTCCCCCTCTCTCCCCCTCTCTCTCCCTCTCTCTCGCTCTCGCTCCCTCTCTCTCGCTCACTCTCCCTCTTTCTTGCTCACTCTCCCTCTCTCTCGCTCACTCTCCCTCTCTCTCACTTTCTTTCCCTCTCTCTCTTGCTCTCTCTCTATCTATCTATCTATCTATCTACCTCTCTCTCTCTCCCCCCCCCCTTCTCACAGCTCCCTCCTCACTTTACACCAACACCACCATCGTTACTCGATCTACTACCACCAACCCTTTCTCAATCTGCCATAACCCACCACCACTATGACCCGTAATTGCAACACTTTCTCCATGTTTAAATTGATATGTGAAAGATCTAAAATTTTTCTATTTTTTTTAATTTGAGGGGGATTTTAGTCATTTCACATCATATAATAGGAAAAGTTCATTCTTCATTTAACTCAGGCACTAAATAATTTAAGACTATCTTTGTAGTTTCTCAAATTTAGGGACCAAAATCGTTATTTGAAGAGACGACAAAGACTATCTATGTACTTAACTCCATTAGTTTAAACTACATTTATTTTTAATTCTCTTAATATGACGATTGACGATAATCTTCTTGGTACCAATTACTAAATCATAAAGTTGTACATATACGTTTTCAAATTATTTTTGTAGATTAAATTCAATCAATCAATCATCTTGTTTCTTCTTTCTTAAACTTAAAAAGTAAGACTTCAATTTAAGGATAACTTTAAATAGTAATAATCATGTATCTCATAACTTTACATAGTAATAATCATGTATCTCATGTGTCTTATTAATTTAACTTAAAATTTTTATTTTATTTCCAGTCATTCAAATTTCATGAAGCGTTCTTATACTGTATAATTTTTATAGCTGTTAAACTTTTTAAAAATTAAATGAGTCAAATAAAATAGATTGTCCAATATTAAATTAAAGTGTATCTCCTCTAGACGAAAGAAAATTCTATTTCAAAAATAATGTTGTACATCTACCAGAGCACAATGTTGGGAAAATCGCTAATTGCTAGTCGGGCAGTGAGGTAAGAACTAACGATTAATCGGGATTAATCGGATGAAACGTTTGTGTATACTTTTGTAAATTTATGTATAATTTCATACCTTTTTTATGAATTAATTTACAAGTTTGAGGAACAATTTATAAATTGGTGAATATTGAAGGGGTTAAATGTAAAAATACGCAAATTTAGTTGAATCATTAAACCCTAAACATAAAACAACCGTCTTCTTCCCACGTTCCAGTCCCTGCCGGTTGCCCCTTCCTATGTTCCCGTCTGAAATCCTTGCTAGAATCGGCAAATCCAGCTTCGGAATGGGAAAATCCGGAATACCGCTGATTAGGACGATTTGATCCGGCTTTGACCAATTTTTAACCAACTAACGCATAGCACTTCCGATTTGATGAAATCAAAGCGCCCAATCTCCGATTAACGACTAATCGCCGATTAGTAGTCATGATTTTTACACCACCGGTAAAAAAATCCCAAAGTTCCTTTATATAGAAGACCAATACGTTGTCATGTACCTTCATATTTCTCTTTCTAACCAAACAACTACTAGTATACCAATTGTAATTGGTAATGTAGGGAGTTAAAATAGAATCATCAATAGTAGTTACTCTTTAGTAATATTATTTAAACTAGTTCCGACTTAAGATGATCAGTTATGAATTTGATTCATCAATACCTCACATTTCAATCTGTAAAAAAAAAATAATTTGTAAAAATACATATTAAATAGTAACGAGGAATTATATGTATTTTAGTTCACATTAATTCAAAAAATTTTAACACAAAAGATTATACAAGATCAAACGTCTCAAATCTTAAAGTTAAATAACATTCTCCATAAGTTTCACACCTACCATTGACATTTATATACCTTAACTAAAGCTATAATAACTTCTTTAAAAGTTATGGTACTTGGGTCTAAAATACGTAATTTGGAAAGCCAAAATAATCATAAAACTAGTATATCAGATTGTAATTATTATTTTGGTATCCGTGGGCAGACTCTGTTCGAACTTTTTACTTGTATATCTTACCAGTTCTGTTTCTGAGGCAACGCATTTTAGGAGCAACGGATGATTATTTGTTTGAGCTTAGAATACGTACGTACAGTTATAGTAGTTGCTTTTGAGATTATTTTTAGTGTTTGATTCTACATTTCATGTTGGGGTATTAAGGATAAGCCCTCAGGAAGAAGAAAAGAAAGTAGCACAAGTTCTCCAAGCTCATAAATAAAATGACAACTTGACTTTCTTTGTGACCCAAGAGTTAAAGTCAAAACATGATAAATATGTGTGCAATCCATACGGTGCCTCTAATAGCATGAATAAACCTGCTCCCCAAAGCAGACCATGGATAATCCATCCTCATGTATAGCTAGTTCTACATCTGAAACACAAAAACGTATGAATCATCATTTGTTGAAGAAGACAGATATTTTAAAACATACATACATTTACAGTAGATATATATACAGCAGCAGCAGCAAGCTGATGAGCGTACAAACAAACATCCATTTGAATCTTCTTTAAAAAGAAGATCCAGGTACATTAGAATTTGTAGGCAGATCATCCTTCAAGCCTTTACTCAGCAAATCATAGTTGATTGATGCAAGTTGTGATAGATTCTGAAGCAACAATAAGACAAATATAATGTCAGTAATACTCTTTTCATATTGGGAGGGCGGGCCTTGGCGCAGCGGTAAAAGCTGTTCCTAAGGGACCGAAGGTCTCAGGTTCGATCCGTGGAAACGGCCTCCCCACAAAATGTGGGGGAAAGACCGCGTACATCTTCCCTTAAATGGGACGGACCCTCCCTGGACCCTGCGAAAACGCGGGAGCTCTTTGCAGCACCAGGTACGCTCTTTACTCTTTTCATATTGAAATAACAAACATTGAATTAATGTCTGAAAGTGACTTTTATTGATAGCTCAGGTGTATGAATATTGGAAACTAACCAAAGACAACTTCTAGTTCCATACAATATATAAAAAAATAAACAAATCATGTAGCCATCATAGAAGATCAAACAACCAGGAACAAGATCCAAACTTAGGGGGGGTAAACGAGCCAAGCAGGATCTGAGCTCGCTTACGCTCGAGTTTGGCTCGTTTTCTATTATTTAATCATTTTTATTATATACACAGATTTATGTTTATATAATTTTTTTATTTTGATTATATTAACATAGTATATATTACATATTTAATATGTAAATAGATATAGAATTATATTAAATAAAAAAATTATATTTATTTAAAAACCGCCATGTTTAGTCTCACTCTCAAATCAAGCTTTTGGCAGGTTGATCTTGAGTAGCTCATGAGCAACTTTGTTCATTTACACAGCTATCCTAACCATAGACTAGTACTGAAATATTGTGTTAAGTCTGTTAGGGGTTAATGTAAAAATATTGAGTAATTGACAACAAAATGGTACCTTGAAGGAGAAATTACTAAAGGAGTAATTGACAGCATATCCTGATTCAAGTTCCGTAAGGCCCCCAAACTCATCAGCCTGTTAGTAAGTCACCCAAGACAGAAGTCAAAAAAGAAAAATATGTAATCATCATTATTCATGTTGATACAATAGTTATAAAGCTACTGACCACTTCATCATGGTGATTGCTTATGCAGCTACTGCTACCACTCATGCTTCCATCATCACTAGAATTCTCTGTATCACTAGCTGCATATACCTGCTCTGAGTTATTCCACGCGTACCGACTTGTGAAATAACTGGTGTCCAGTGCACTCTCTGATGAAGGAATAAATGCAGCCTGACACAAATTAGTGGCATCATTAGTTCAAAACTGACACAACATAATTATGCTGTAGAGGTGGTAAGATGGATGGGTTGGGTGATGGGTCGACCAGATCGGGGTTGGGTCTGTCCTGCAAACACCTTCTTGTCCATATTATTATAAAAATTATTAATCATTAAAGAGCTGATTATGATTACAAATACAACGTTCTTACGTTAATAATCTGTATCTATGGATTAAATGACTTGGGAGGTTGTATCAAAGACATTGTGCTTGAACCAAACTGTAAAAGTGCTAGTTACGTTCGTCTCACATCATGACATTAGTAAGCAGTGTGACACTCTGATCTGTTTAAGTTAGACTAGACTCATTCATAAAATAATGAGTCGATTTTTCCACCTCTAACATGGTATAAGTGTAAATATGTATCATAAATGTAAGTTTCGCACACCTTCTGCCTGGCAAGTGTATCCCAGTTAATATCCCTAAAGTATGGGTGTTGCTTCACCTGCATAAGTCAAATTAATAAGCTTTATATTCAAATTAAAATGTATATCACCGATGTTGATTGAAAAAAGGAACAAAAGAAACCTCAGTTGCTCCTCTAGCTCCAAGTCTCTGGTTAGGATCTTCGGTCAATAATCTGCAAAATGTTACCCGAGATTATCTCACAAGTCTCTACGCAGTTTCAACACTGATAAATCTTAATAAGGTGCAACAATAAATGATGTGAAAGAAATAACCACCAACATGCCCAGGTGACCCACTGCTCAAGAAATGATACATTTGTCACCAAATTTGAAAATACGTATGCAAATAGGTCAACAGAAATTGAACAAACAAGAAGTTAAGTCTCCCTTACTGATCAATAAGATCCTGGGCTTCATGGCTCATTTCCTCAGGCACTGCAGGCCAGGGTATGTTACGGTTCAAAATGTTGTCAAATATCATCTGAAAAATATAAACAAAGGCAAGACTGGATTACACTTATTGGATATATAATCACACAAAAATCATGTACGATCACTTTCATAAAGAACTAAGATGGAAAGAAAAAAACTTTAATACACTGTATCTGAAAGAACCAAATCAAGGGAATGACCTGAGGGTGCTCTGCATTAAAAGGAGGAATGCCAACAATCAGCTCAAATAGGATTACACCTACAGACCACCAATCAGCCGATGTACCTGTAAGATAATGGATTATATTTTTCAGTCAATATATGATCAAAAGCTACAAAGGTGATTCCCCCAGCCGCGGGGTTGTGCTCTTATGTGAAAGCCTATCAACAAACCATGTCCAGTTCCCAGAAGAATCTCAGGAGCCAAATAATCAGGTGTACCAACAGCAGACCGGTTTTTACGTCTTTCTTGCTGACTCCCAGATAATAATTGGGAATCTTCATCTCCCAATAGTGATGTCCCACTCACTGCAGGCCCAGACAAGTCATCTGTACTGTTGATCAGCCCAACTTTTGAAAGCCCAAAATCTGTTAACTGCTCAACCACAAAAGATTATGTATAGTTAGTAATAAAAATGAGACAACATACCAAAGACTAATAATGTAACATCATGTGGGATGTGAAGTTTGTCAAAAGTAAACATGATAGATGACAAAAGCTGGCAATAGCTCTAGGTTTTGTAATTTTGAAATTAATTTCTTAAACTAACATTCTCATGTCAAGAAAGAAGCATATGCCTCCTTCCCGCCCTATTGTATGTTTAGAATTTAGGGCTTAATTGCATAAAAAGGCACCACCATTGATCAAATTTCTAATATAGGTAAACCAACTTTATTTTGATAAAAAAAACTCATCAAAGTACCAAAAGTTTTGATTCATGGTAACCAACAAAAGTCCAATTTCAGGTAACTTAATCCAATTAGCTGTTGGAAAAAATAAAATAAAATAAAAAATAAAGAAAAGATGATGTGGCAGCTGGCGTACCAGTAAATTTTCACCATGTTTATTTTTCAATTATGCTACAATCTATTACAAATCAGAGGTGGCTACCTTCTTATGCAATTAGCTTATTACAAATCAAAGCTGACGTACTAGTGTACCACTTGTAACAGAAAACAGTTCAATGGAGCCTACCTTTTTATGCAATTAGCTCTACAATTTATTACAAAAAGAGATTTATAGATATACCTTAATATGACCATCATGTGCAATCAATAAATTATCCGGTTTTAAATCACGGTGAACCACACGTAGAGAATGTAGATATTCCAAAGCAAGCACCTGAACAAAGACATCATAAGTAATATGACCACCATATCAACATTTAGATTTCCACCAGAATATAAACATACCACTTCTGCAATGTATATACGAGCAACATCTTCATCCAAGCAGCCTAAGTTTCTCAACAACGAATATAGATCACCACCATTCAAGTATTCCATGACAAGGTACAAATTTTCACGACAAGTGAAAGAATAGAAGAAACGAACCTGGAACAATTGATACACGAGTAAGAAGAAATAGTTACATCTAAGTATCTTTCGGATTTTTTTATCTCTAGCAGGCCAATTTTAAAAAATTGCTTAAAAAAAAGCCAGAAGCCCTCAATGTGTATATAAATGTATAAGACCTCCTGAATCACTTTATTCAAGAAATTTGATCCATTTATTGAAATTATATTAACTTCTGTCACCAGATTTGAATCTGACGTCAGACATTGATAAAATAAAATACAATATAATTATTTCTAACAGACTAGTAAAATCATTTGATTTGAAAGTGCTTCGGATCAGCCCAAACCCACCAACTCGTTTCAAGCAGTATCTAAAAATAACCCTTTTTGACTCAATACCCATACCCAACCAGTCCGTTTTGCCATCTCCATTTTAAAGTAAAGGAAAAATAACAGAAGCAAACATCATTACCACAAAAGGATTGCGCACTGATATCAAGATATCACGCTCTGCCAATATACTCTCAACAGCATTCTTGCGGATCATGTCAGCCTTCTTAAGGACCTGCAAACAAATCCAGACTATATATAAGAATGTAATGAAATAATAAAAGAACCAAGATTCTGAAGAAAACAGAGATGACTTATGATTGAAGGAAATATGGCAAGCAAAATCGACATGTAGAGTCACCTTTATAGCAAATAAATCCCCTGTTGTTCTCTTTTTGGCCAAAAACACACGGCCAAATGCTCCACGACTTATTGGTTTTATAATCTCAAAGTCATCAATTGAAGTCCGGTCCTTCCCAGAATGCAGAGGGCTGGTTCTTAAGCTACGCACAACATCATCTTCCAATGGAGCATCTTCATCAATAACAGTACTTGTGATATCAACCTTTTCATCATCAACCATCTCACAAAGCTGCAAATACTTCTCCCTGGTAATAAATAACTCATAATGTTAAGAATGATTTACGATGCAAGAGTTTCACAGAATATGCAAGAGTTTCACAGAATATGCAAGATTTCCAGAAAAGCTAGATTACTGTACAAGGATGCCGACATAAAGAAAATGGCTAGCACAGACCCTGGATTAATAGAGGCAAAAGCATGTCAGAACGGGTTTGGATCAAAACATGTAACTTCCCATGGGGGTGTTTGTGATTGCTTATTTATACTGCTTATGGATTTTGAAATAACCAGCTGTAACAAAACAAGATGCATGACATGATGTTTGCATGAAGTAATAAAAGACAATAATCAGATAATCAGTTGTATGACTATTTGGCAGTACTGATTATTTAAGGACTGAAGATCGGTTTGATTAAGCAACTCTAAAACTGATTATTCCCCCCCTCAAATAATCATAATCAGTTATGCACACATTCATAACGGACTATCCGCTGTATCAAAAGGCCAAATAATCGAAAAAGCAAGTTTAACAAGCAATTTAAATAAATAAATAAATAAAAACTTGATGTAGGTCCAAATTGGGTTGGGCCGTCCTATCAACCTTTGCCAATTTTTTAAATTTAATAATAAATGATCACTTAAATATAAATCATAAAAACTATACTGTTAACATAGTTATCTTATTTTTCATATATAGCAATTTAGGATGCATTAGCCATTTGAAAACACTCTGTGTAACTTGCACCCCATTTAACCTGGTTTTTTCCTTTTCAGCTAAGCTTTAAAATTTTATCCATTTGACCCAAATCAACACAATTTTAGGTTGAGATGTCAAAATTACTACATATTGTTCTCAGTAAAGGTAGTCTAATCAGGCATTGGCAAGGAACTCACCGAATAAGCTTCTCTATGCGTGCGCCAAATGTCTGAATGGTAAGAGCATCAAATTTTCGTCGGTCAATGACAACCCTAAGGTCATCAAGACAAGTCAACAAATATGGTAAAGACCGGTCATCATCCAAGGGTGTATTTCCAGCACATCGAGCAATATCAGCCAGTTCATTCATCTACATAAATAAAAAAAAGTACGTCATCGAGATGTCAATTCCTTCACATTTTTCATAATGGATTAAACAACAAAGAGACCATGTTGATAGGGGATAATTGGTACAGTTAGCTATATAAAGATAGTTACATATATGCTCTTGATGCATATGTGTTAGGATGCATCTTTTCGCATACATCACATATAAACAGCCTTATCAGTTTCTTAATGAGATACCAAATGTTCAAGCCATACTAGAGAGTGCATTTGCATTACCGTCAGATAACAAATAAGGGATGCTTGAATGTGCTGCAAAACTAGTTATAGCAACTCACAGTGTTTGTAATATACTAATATCCTATTTTGATGTGACTATCTCAATGTGTAGTAGATCCAAAAGAAACAGAATTTAAGGATTAGGTAGAAAACTGATGTTTAGGATAAATATAAAATGACCTAGCTATCCCTAACTTGAATCACTTTGTTGCAGCTAATTACCTTATTCTGGTTCTTCAACGTGGCAATAGTTTTGGAAACAAACATCCAGACATTCCTTACATACAAATAGGTCAACATAATTTACAGACCAAATCAACAGAAAACTTATGTCACTGACAAAAACGAATTGTCCGCTAATGCATCATTGGACATAGTCTCACGGTCTCACCATGGTTAGAAAAATCTATAGACTCTAATAAAACAAGGTTTTTGGAGCCACATGTCATTTTCTTAAACCACCAATTTGACACGTGGCACACTCTTACACCATATTTATTTTTAATTTTTTGATATATTAAATGCTTACCATAATAGACGTTTAATTTAAATATATTACCATACTTACATACTGATTTAAATTACAATTTATGCCTTCCATTTAACCTTTTTATATTATGTCATAAAAAATTCCATTTAACCATATATTAATTCAACTTCTACGGTATTATTCATCAAATTCCATTTAACGTTTTATATTATGTGTTAAGAATCTATAAATTTTCCTTTGTTTCTGTATTGTTTTCTAAAATAAACTCTTTTAATTTAGTAGATTTTTATTTTATGATTTTTTTATTCACCAATTCTGATTTCTTACTAATTAATTGATCCAATTATAATATATTTATCAAATTATCAAAGCCAAGGGACAAGGTGTTAACACTAAAGGAATTGAACAATTTGCTACATGGCTTCTTGATATAGGAGAAGGTAATGTTGGTGGTTATAACGATGGTGAGACAATTATTACTATACCTCATGAACTCCTCATCAACGAATCGATCAATCCTTTAGCAAGTTTAATTCAATTTGTTTACCCATACATGTTAGAGAACTACAAAGACAAAAAGTACTTTCATGAGAGAGCAATTTTTACACCAAAAAATGAGGTCGTTCATGAAATTAACGATCATCTGCTTTTACTTTTCCCTGTTGATAAGATAAAGTATCTACTTCGGATAACATACGTCAAATGAAACATTTTAATATCCCGTTACAGGAAAATTTGCACTCTCCTTATTTTCTAAATGGCCTTAAAATATCCGGATTGCCAAATCACAAGTTAGTATTGAAAGTTGGAGTTCCTGTTATGCTTCTACGTAGCATCGACCAACTAAATGATCTTTGCAATGGTACTCGCCTACCAATTTCTATTTGGGAAACGTGTTATTGAAGTTGAGATAATATCTGGAAGTAATATTGGATGCCTAACATTTATTGCAAGAATTAATCTCATGCCATCTGATAAATAATCCCTTTCAAATTCAAAAGAAGACAGTTTCTCCTAACTGTTTATTTTGCAATGACTATTAACAAGAGTTAGGGATAATTATTTTCAAAAGTTGGTTTGTATTAAAAAGACCAGTTTTCACTCAAGGACAGTTATATGTGGCTTTGTCAAATGTGAAGATTACAGACGGTGTAAAATTACTCATTTTAGATCAAATTGGTAACATTACCAG
>BJCO01810459.1:0-10406 GCA_018326465.1 Flaveria floridana
TAACTATATTTGTATATCCGACGTACTAATTTATGGTTTAACACCCCGTTTTTACCCACTAAAATCAAAAAAAAAAAAATTGAAAACCGGTCCGAACCGGGCCGGTTCGCCGGTCCAACCGCCGGTTCAGGTACGACCGGCCGGTTCAACCTGCCAAAACCGAACCACCCCAGACCGGACCGGACCAGGCCCCAATTCCCGGTCGAACCGGTCGGACCGGCCGGTCCGATCCGGTCTCAGCAACAATGTTTACTATTGTAAAATTAATTCGTGATATCTCGATAGATGTGAATTGACTGCACCAATTTCAATAAAGATAAACTGTGATTTAAATTAGTAAACTGTCGTTTACTTGGTCAAAGTGGTATATCAAACCATGGTCCCAAAAAGGACAATTACATATTTACTAAACATACTTCTGAGCATTTTTCAAACCAAAACTTATGCTAGTTACATGGTGAAGATATCTTCATATGGTAACCATTAGTTGCACAAACTTTAAAATATGTAAATTAAACATATTGTCTTTTCTAAATATATATATATATATTAACACGTTGTGTCCTTATACTTAAATAAATACATAGGATAATTATCTTTGATTTAACTTTTAAGACGATAGACTCTTTCTCTAAAATATGTCTCCTTTAAAAGGGAATTGTGGATTATCGATACATGAATCGAATATTACAATCGTATTGTTGTCGTTTATCAGATCTATGATGCGGAATCTTACAGATCCGTTGATGATTTCATTTGAAGATCTATATACAAGATGAACATGTATGATGATTGATGAATGATGAACAAATTCAAGAACATATATTCATATAAATTTCATTCATTCATATGTATAATATTCAAGAGAAATTACAAATGAGTTTGTAAGAAAAACACTTTCTTTCACACACTCAATCTTGAATTCTATGAATTGTTAGTGATTCACCTTTTGTGTGTGTTTGTGTTCTAAAAATTATTCAGTATAAATGACTACACTTAGTCATTTATACCCTTTACAATAATAAGAAAAATTACATTTAAGAACAAAATGATTACACAAATATTGTTCTAAGCCTGATAAATTCTCTGTTGCTGATGCGTGACTGCCGGGTGCTGAGGTCATTCTGGATGACCACTGATATTGACTGTTGACTTTGACCACGGTTGACCAAGTTTGACTTTGGTCAGTTTTCTTCGTTTTGATCATATCTCTAGCAAATCTTCACGGTGTCGGTTTGGGTAATTATCATGAGATTCAACACTTAGGTTTTGGTAAGTATCATCTTCAAATAGTCCAACAATACTCCCCCGAAGATAATGCTGCAAAAATCTCATGATTATCAAAACCTTAAATGTTGATTTACGTGCAGTCTTGAAGTGCAGTCTTCTGCCCCTTTTTAGTAGCATTTTCTTAGAAGCTTCATAAAAAAGCATTGAGAAAAGGACTTTGTTTCAGCACATAAAGACTTTGGTTTGGCACTTGATGGATGTTTCATCATCTTGATCTTCTAGTCTTATTTTGAAGACTTGAAGATGCACCCATGTGCATACACTATGGATTGCACAGTGTGAATTCAAGGATCGCAATCAGGAATTATCAGTATTAAAATAAAGACACGTCAATGAATGCGGAATAATCATTAACTGTTGTTTAATTGTTTTTAATTTTTTAATATCAATTATTAAAAGCTTGTTACGATGAACACAATTAAGTATACGTAATAAATAAGCAAACAAGAATTAATTCAAATGTATTTCATTAATATTGAATAATGATTACAAAAGAATAATCAAGAATGCTATGAACAATGATTCTTCGAACGTATTGTTGTTGTTGATGGGACGGGGGCTAGGGTTTGATGATGTGATGTATGTGTGCCGCAATATTGCTATTGTGTTCTGCTTTGATATGAAACCTAGGACTCATATTTATAAGCAATTATGAGTCAATTAGGAAACACATGATCTCTTGGGATTTGAAATTGACTTGTTGACTTGTTGACTTGTTAAATTTGTCAAATTCATACAAGTGTCTTCGTCTTCCGTAGAAATATTGTCTTCCGCAGTAACTCTTGTTCTTCCATAGGAAACTTGTCTTCCGCAGTAACTCTTGTTCTTCCATAGGAAACTTGTCTTCCGCAGTAACTCTTGTTCTTCCGTAGGAAACTTGTCTTCTGCTGAAACTCTTGTTCTTCCGTAGGAGCTTGTACTTCCGCAGGAGTCTTCATTTTATCTTTAGATCGTGGATACTAATGTTCATTCATGGAAGTCTTATTAGAAACATATCTACGGATTAACAAAGTTGTTCATCCATAGATGTTTCTTACACTTAGCCAATTACAGGAATTCACCAAGTATATTGTTTTTGCCTGTCATCATACACATTAAGCAACATATATATATATATATATGTGGGTTAACCTATATACTCAATGCACATATATATACTGATAGTCAGTTATAGTCATTTATTACAAGAACTGATTAAAGTTCTAAGTCTATACAAATTGATCTAGACCTATTCTCTCTAGATCTAACAATACTCCCCCTTAGGCTTAGATACTTGTAATCATTCCTTCAAAACTGAAAGCTCCTTCACTCTAGTAATTATTTTGTTGTAGAAGTAGGATACAACAGTCTTCTGATCATCATATTTGTAATTGATCTTTATCTTGCTGATCTTTTTCAGAGTTTCATAGCTTAGTCCCAAAACATCTTCTTCTGTTGTGAGGGATTCCAGAACATTGTTGTTGTTGATTATTTCCAATTCATCTTGTTCTAAAATCCTCAGTTCTGATACTTCTTCATAGTCTGTCCCCTTCAGCAATCCAACATTATGTTTTCTCCTCTTGTAAGCTTTGGAATAGAGTTTGTCAATCACTTGGATTACATGCACAAACAAGAACAAGTCATTCTGAGCTTCATTATCCGTTAGCTTTGGAAAGAATTTGTCATGCAGGTATGATGTGTAGCTAGGATGTAGTAGTTTGATTTCCACAAGATCAAAGATCCTGATACTATCAGCCTTCTTATTGTCAGCATTCTTCAGCAGCACCATTTCCTTAGTCTGTTCAACATATCCCCATTCTGTTATGGGATATGTTTATTGATTTCCCTCAATAGTCTTGATGGCTGCTGTTTCTCTGTTTTTGTGTCCAACCCTCTTCCAAAATTCATCATCAATTGATTCTGTGGCATTGGACTTAACCCTTTTAAGGCTTTAATTCTTTTCTTGTGCTCAGCATCTTCTCTCTTAGCCTCAGCAAGCATATCATCTTTGAACTTGGTCTTTAGCTTACCCACCATAGTTGATAAGTCTCTTCCTTTTAGGTGTATTGGGTAATTTGTAATAATGAGGCCTTGTAAGTCTTTCAAATCACTTTCAGGCAAGCACAACACTGACAATACATCATGGAAGTATTCAACTCTTCCAGATGTTCTCTTAATAACAGCACAATCCCAGTCTGGGTCATATTTCTAGGCCATAATCCTATTCTCTTCCACAGAACTGGGCTGTTAGATGATCAATTAGCTGTATCAAGGAAGACTTTTGTTCAGTAATTTCTCTGACAGTAGTTCCAAGTGGCCATACTTTGTCTGGAATGACTTCTCTTGGTTCTCTGATCAGTTTGTCTTTTCCTTTATACTGATCTTTACTTTCTACAACCACAGGTTCAGCAGCTGTCATGTTGTGGTGTTCAATGGCAGGGTTTGGAGCTTCAATTCTGAATCTTACGCCTGTATCAAGCTCAACTTTCATGACATTCTCCATCATCCTCCTCAGTTCACCAACTGTTCTCCCCTTAAGCTCATGTGACTTGTAGTTATGACCTTGTAGCCAGCAAGTCATATTGTATTTGCTTAATTTGGATGTGTCACAGTGGCCTAAGTCTTTCTTGATCTTCTGAATAGATTGATAGGTTGTGAAAGATTCATAGTCACAGTTGGGGATCATGAATCTAGCTAGCTCAAACTCTTTCAGTAGATCTTTCAATTCAGTAACATTCATCCTTTTAACCATGTCATAGGGAAACCCATGGTTGATAAGAGTCATGAACATGGTTGACTTAGGCCTCTCTTACAAGATATCTTTTGGTGTCAGAAGATCATCAACCTTTGAGCCTTTTTGATCTGTTGGAGAGTCCATCTTGGTCAGCTCATTCCATTCTTCATCACTATCACTCTCCTTGTGAGATATGGACTTCACAGTAGATAAATCTACTGAAGGAGTGTGTTCAGGAGATATAAGCTTTGGCTTCTTAGGTGAATCTTCCATATTGATCACCTTCTTGTGAGTACCACCTAAGTACTTTCTCTTCCTTGAGTACAAAATCACAGGCTTAGACGCCTCAGAAGCTTCTTTTGCTGGCTTTAATGATGGAGCAGCACTTGACTCTAGAGCACATATCTTCAATTTTAGCTCCTAAATTTCTTCATCTTTCAACTTTAACAAATTAGATTGAGCTGAGAGAGAGTTTGTGGTTTGTTCAACTTTCAAAGCCATCTTTTCCTTTTCAATTTTTTCATGATTTACAGACTCCAGCAGTTCTTTCTCATGTTGAAGTAATGCATCAATGACTTCATTATTGCATTGAGCATCTTCTATGAGTCTTTTGAGTTTTGCTTCTTGTTTCATCAACTCTTCATCTTTTTCTTTTATAACCCCCTTCAACTCTTGTATTCTTTGTTTTCTTTTATTTGACTTAAGTACCAGTTTGTTGTATTCGGCCACCAGGTAACTCTTGCTCACAGGGATGTCCTTATCACTCAGATCATCTTCATGATAGGCAATAACATCAACAAAGTTGCCTTTTTCTTTTGCTATAATTTCAGCAGCAGTCTCATCATCATATAATTCAGTGGGAGCAACACTTGCTGAACTTGAGCAGGTCTCAGCCGTTTGATTAACAGGCTTTTGATACTGATCATGTGACATGTGTTGAGAATTAGGGATTGGAGATATGGGTTCAGTATGATCAGACATCACTTGAGTTTGGGAGTGGGATAGTGAGAGTGGAATTATGCTTGCTTAAGATCCCAATTCAGTCTCACCAGAGTACACTGAGTTCTGAGACTGAGTGATATGTACTGATTCAGTATGAACACTCTCAAGTGTCTACTATTTTGGTGTTTCAGTGAATGGATGAGAAGGTGATTGATGTTGGATTGGAGAGATTTGTTGAGTATGTTGGGTTGCTAATTGAGACAGTGGTGGAGACTCAAGTGGGATAGGTGAGATGGGTTGGGTGTTTTGAGTGGATGTAGATAGTTATTATGGAGATTGATGTTGGATAATAGGAGAAATGGGATGGGTGTCTACACTGACTGGTGATTGATTTTGATTACTGGGTGATTGGTGGGGAGAATGTGAAACTTGTACAGAGTCTGCAGTTGACTCTCCTTATTGGTCTACCCATACCAATTCTTGTGGAATGTCTGCACGTGCATCCACTACATGGGCAAACATAGGCATGTCTTCCCCTTGATATTTCCCACTTATCTTGTTCAGCATAGATTGACCTAAGTGAGCTTGTATGAACACATCTCCATCTCTAGGAATTCCAGGGAGTTCAACATTGATAATCAGTTGTAGGAATCTAGGAAACATATACATCTTGTCTGTTCTTTGTACTTTAACTTGATCACACAGACAATTCATGATGTATTTGGAGTAGTTGTAAGTCCGTCCCTCAAAAGTTCCTATAATGCCTGAGGATATGTGCCTTGAAAACCTGTCTAGCCCTGACTTCCTGTTTGTGATGCACTTCAGGTAAGTGTGACACAGAAATCGATAGGGCTTGCATAGTCTCCCCTTCTTGATCTCACCCTTGTCAAAATCACCATCGTAGCCCATCAAGTAAAAGACCTTTTCTATGTAGTCATTTTTGAACACATCCGGATGTCCCACTTCTCGATCTCCCAGCTTGAGAGATCTTCTGATTGTTTGTTCATTTATCCTTATGCTTTCAGATAGGATTTCAGCCACAATCACTTCATCTTCTCCATTTTGTTCCACTCGAGCTGAATTCCAAAAGTCAATGATGTGATTTTGATGTATCATAGGCTCTGCCGTCAGGGCATAGAAAAGCCTGAATCATCGAAGATATCTGATGATATCTCGACATCCTTCTGATGCAGGATCATCAGCATTTAAGAATGCGCACACATTGTGCTCTTTAGCAAACCTATTCGACATCTGTGCATAAAAACAATGAAGATTATGTTAGTATTAGTGTAATAGATACGAATACAAATAGTTTCAACATAAATCAACAATCAAGCAGATCATTGTTGATGATTATGACATGATTTACCTTTAAAACAATAATCTATGATCAAGATTACATGTTTGTTTTGAAGTTTTGAGTTGGTAATTTTGAACGTTTATGGGAGGGGGAAAAGGGAGTGCGTTTTTCTAGGTCTGAAAAAGTGTTCTGAAAAGGTGAATAATGAAAGGTTTTTAAGTCAAAAATATCATTTATACTCTCGGACAGATTAATTTCATTTATTTAATTAAGTGGGCCCCACTTCCTTTTTACCCCTTTCCGTTTCATTGATTTATTCCGTGGATTTCATATCTTCCGCAAAACATCCGCGGAACCATAACATCTGTGGATGCCTTAACATCGGAAGTAAAACAACATTTTAAATAAATGTAGATCAAGTATATCACTCTATGAACATGGATTATACTTTCAAAATTATCAACACATCCGTAGTTTACCAATTCTACGGACGGACATTATTTAACACATTTTTACTGTTGCTTCTGCTGATGCTGAAATTTCACTGTTGCTTTTGCTGATGCTGAAATTTCACTGTTGCTTTTGCTGATGGTGAAATTCCACTGTTGTTTCTGCTGATGATGAAATTTCAAGTGTATGGTTCTAATCAAGTGATAGAACCATTTATTGCTGTTGGACCTTGTCGACGTTGTTTGCATGACAATTGAGTACAAGAAGATCGAAACACTTTCTATAACCTGCAGCCAAGTTAGTGCTCAAGCTCCAATTCCTTCAAAGAGTTCTTTGATTAAACTTCAGATTTTATTGATTTTCATGCATTAACTACTCCCCCTAAATTTTTGCTTAATGATAAGATTTAGCATTTATCATAAATTTATGTAGAAGAATAGCATGAAAGACATATGACAGTCTAGAAGTGATGTAATCAGTTAATAATTAAAATCAAACAAACAGACTTAGACTGTACAAGCATGCATATATATAATAGGATCATACTATCACACTAAGCTCCTTCTTGTTTTGATTATTTGGATGAGATAAGATCTGATGCAACACCTGATTGCAAGTATATAGATCCACATAAATCCATACAAGAGCAATGTACCAACTTGGCATGCTATTTATCATGTTTTTAGATTTGTTAATGAGAAACTATCATGTGCTCCACATTCCATTCTCATTAGAGTTTGTCCTCCGTTTGTGAGTCAAATCATCACTTTTTCACACTTAGAGACTATGTACAGTAAGTTATAAATTCTATCTTGAGACTGATTTGTAGTCTTATAAATGCTTTGTTGTTAAAGCTCTTTCAGATAATATATAGTTGATCACAATAGATTCTTTTGAAGCTGAGATATGATCCTCATAAGGTCACCAGGTCTTTACTTACGTAAAACAAAGGTGCTTTCAAACCATGTCTTTGTTTACACAAAACAGAGGGAGGATGAAGATCATACTCTGAATCATATGCCCAGGTTTTTGTTCACACAAAACAGAGGAATTATGATTTGCAAAGATAGAAGTTTATAAAGTGTTTTACATAGTGTGCTTGGGTGAGTGATTTGATCATATCAGGATAAGACTTACTTACCTGATCCTTAAAATGGAGTTCCCACAAACAGTTTCCTTCTCATTATGTTTGGCATGTTCTTAGTGTAGTTTCCACTCAAGATGAATCTACTCACATATCAGAATGTTTTTGATCAGATGTAAAGTTAGTTGATTTCAGGAAGAAAGCAAAGGCATAGTGCACTATCATCTCCCAAATATATGACATGCTGAAACAAAAAAACAATAAAGAAAGACTATATTTTTGTATTTTTCTATGTACAGGACAGTCAAATGATTTTCTTTGTTTATGATAATTTAATCTAAGTTAATCATACCCAAAGACTCAACTAGAAAATTAAATCTAACTGAATCAAAGGCTTTAGTGAATAAGTCAGCAAGCAACCACATTAGTACTTGAGATCAACCAGCTGAATCAGCTATGTACTCAGCCTTAGCTGTGGATACAAACACATTAGTTTGCTTCTTGCACTGCCGTGAAACAAGCCTTTGTCCTAAAAATTGACATTCACCAGTTGTGTATTTTCTGTTGTTGTTGCATCCTCCAAAGTCACTATCTGAGTATGAGTAGAGACTGAAATCTCCATCTTTTGGATACCACAGTACTAGAGCTGGTTTTCCTTTCAGAGATCTGAAAATTCTCTTGACAACATTCAGATGAGACTCCTTTGGCTCAGATTGATACCTGGCACAAACACACACAGCAAACATTATGTCAGGCCTGCTGGCAGTTAAATACATAAGAGATCCTATCATAGATCTATACAATCTCTGATCAACAGATTTCCCAGCAACATCAGGTACAATCTTGTCTATTGTGAAAGCGGGAGTTTTACATGAAGATGTATCAGCAAGGTTGTACTTCTTTAGAATTTGATGTATGTACTTTTATTGGTTGATAAAAATTCCATCTGTTTTATGATGAACTTGTAGACCAAGGTAGAAGGTCAATTCTCCCATAGCTCATCTGAAATTCCGATTTCATTAACTCTTCAAAACTCACACAAAGCCTTTTGTTGGTTGATCCAAATATAATGTCATCTACATATATTTGAACTACCAAAAGTTCTTGATGTTCTTGTTTGAGAAAGAGAGTCTGATCAATAGTCCCTCTTTTGTTTCCATGCTTCAGCTAGAATAATGATAATGTCTCATACCATTTTCTTGGTGCTTGATGAAGCCCATACAAAGCTTTATCTAGCTTGTAGACTCTATGTGGGTAGTCAGAATCCTCAAAACCAGGGGGTTGAGCCACATAGACTTCTTCATCCATTTTTCCATAAAGGAAAGTACATTTGACATCCATTTGATACACTGTGAACTTCTTGTATGAAGCATAAGCTAGAAATACTCTAATTGCTTCAATTCTTGCAACAGGTGCAAAAACTTCATCATAGTCTATTCCTTCTTCTTGAGTATATCCTTGAGCAATCAGTCTAGCTTTGTTTCTCACAATTATACCTCTATCATCCAGCTTGTTTTTGAAAAGCCAGCTTGTTCCAATTGGATGCTGACCTTTAGGCAAATCAACAAGATTCCACACCTTTTGTTTTCTGAATTGTTGTAGTTCTTCCTGCATAGCTTCAATCCAGCTATTTCCTTTAGAGCAGCTATTATGTTTAAAGGTAGAACTTGAGACAAAAAGTAGGTGAACAAGCAAATTTTTGCCACTCCCCTTTTGCTTCTTGTAGTTCTTGCATTCAGGTCTCCTATTATATAATCTGATGGATGAGACTTGTGCATTCTGGTTATTGAAATGGTATCAACTGGGATAGTTGATTCCAAGTTGGACAAATCCATTGGATCCGATGGATTCAGCTGTGATGATGAGTCTATGAAGTAATCAAAGTGTTCTTCAAGTTCAACAGGATCATTTTGTACTTAAGGTGCATCATTAATTTCATCCGCAGTAACATCTACGGAAGTGTTTTGTTCTTTCATAGGAGTTACAGTAACATCTACGGATTGAGTTTGTTGAGATTCTGACAAGTTTTGTGTATGCAAAAGATCTTCTCTGCTGTTTGGAACATCTGTTGAAGCATTATTTATATCTCCGGATGAAGGATGATCATCTGCTAATGCATTGTCATTAACTGTGGATGGCGAATTCCCATCTCTGGATATATCTTCATTTTGCTAACTTGTCATATTATTTGTTTCTTGATTCATAATAGTCAAGGCTTGTGGTCTTGGAGGATCAGCTGATAATGATACTTCATTCAAACATGGAGGAACAAATGGATAGCGTGTATCAGCAGACCCTCCATTGATCAAATACCCAGAGTTAAATGAATATGTTAATGCATCGATATCAAATAACCATGATGATCCTTTTACAGATGTAGTAAATACAGATTCATCGAAGGATATATTAGGAGTTTCTTCAACAATTTTATGTTGTGGAACGTAAATCCTATATGATTTAGATGTTGAAGACTATCCAACTTTAACACCTCTGAAACCTAGCCCAATTAGAATGCTTAATGTATTATAGGACCCAATAAAGGTCCGGATTGAGTTGGGCTTACCAAGGAAATCTTGCAGAACGAAACTAGCCTTTTGGGCCCAATAAGCCCAATAAGGACCCGAACA
>BJCO01810478.1:0-10348 GCA_018326465.1 Flaveria floridana
AGGGCATCGAAAATGGCGAAAATGCAAGCACAAGCTCTTCACTTTCGATTATTATTCCACAAATCATACTTTTGAAGTTTTAATTCTATCATCACTCTCTCATTTCCTTCGATTTCAAGATCTGAAAACCCCCAATATCTCCGACGATCAACTGAAGCAGAATCTCCGGTAAGTTTGTACACTTTCCGGCGAACTGATTGGAGTCTGTTTACTGGTTTAAACCCTCCGATCTTCGTCTTTCTGAATACCCTTTTGAAATCTGTATGTATATGTATGCGTCCGTACACGCACTAAAGCACGTAGTTACTGTTGTTTGATGCTGTTTATTCGACAGTTTTGCGGTTTATTGAACACCCTTTTGGTGTGTTGTAGTGAAAGTTTCTTCTTTTTGATCGGTTGAGTAATGTGAGTTTTGTGGTTTGATTGATGTGAAATGGCATTGATGAAGCATGTTTGTTGTTTGCAGAGCAGGAAAAGTACAACTTGATGAGCGTGTGGTACTACACCTTTCCGATTTTTGATATTTGGGGATTGTGTTCATCATGTTAGAAGTTTTGGGGGCTTTTTGGTTTGTTTGAAAGAGTTGATTGTTCTTGATTTCTGAATGAAGATTTAGCTTTTGATTGCAGTTTTAAGTTTTTTGGTCAAATTTCTTGAATAGCCATTGGTGTTTTTTCATGCAATCTTGATGATTAATAACCAAAAACCAGAGATTCAAAAGACTGTATTTTTACAGGGTTTTAATGGGTTATTTGAAAGAAGCCATTGTTCTTAATTTGTGAATAAAGATTTAGTTTTTCATTTAAATTAGACTTTTTCTGTCAATTTTCTTGAATATCCACCTGGTGTTTCCATGCAATCTTGATAAATAAAGAAAAATCAGGGCTTCACAAAACTATGTTCATTTATTGGATTGGCTTCATTGGAAAGAACTGATTGATTTCATATTCTGAATAAAGATTTAGCTTTTCATTTCAATTTTGACTTTTTGTCAACTTTCTTGAATAACAAGTTCTGGTTCCATGCAATTTTGATTATTAAATTAAGTATATAACCATTTTTCCAAGGGTCTAGAAGGCTATTTTTTACGGGGCTGGCTTATTTGGAAAGAACTGATTGTTCTCAATTTCTGAATGAAGTTTTAGTTTTTCATTACAATTTTGACCTTTTGTTAACTTTCTTGAATACTCATTGGTGTTACTATGCATTCTTGATGATAAATAACCAAAAATAGTCTCAAGAGGATAGCTCGGTGGTAAATAGTGTACTCTTCAATCTTGCAGTGTGTAGATTTGGTGATTAAACTTCTGGTTATAGGAATTATTGTTTAAAAAAATAGCCAAACATAAGGGATTGAAAAGACTGTTATGGTTATTTCTTTTTCTCAATTTGAAGAAAATAAGATACACAGGATTGAATTTGCTACATGATTGTTTTGTTTTTATAGAAAAAATTGATGGGTTGTTTGGTGATGAATCACTCTATTCTGAATACCTACAAATTTGTCTTCATTCTATATCAAAGGCATATTATCATCTACCCATGGCCCCAACTTATTTTTGTCTATTTTAGTCAAGAGTTTAGTATTTCATCTTGTCTGCATCTTCAATTATATATATTATAGTTGTTATCACTCTGCAGTTTCACCTTTTCATTTAACCCTTTCCCTAATCTGTTTACTTGACATCTTCAATGTGTTTAGATAGATCAAGAACTGTTTTGTATGCGCGTGTGCATATGCGCATGTCTGTGTGTGTAATGTGTAACTGTAATCAATAATATTGGTTTGTTATTTTGATTGCTTTCAATATGGAGGGGTGTATGGATGTGTTTTATAAGCTTTTTATACTCTTATTGCAACTTAAAGTTTTAAAATTAGATGTTTTTGATGGATTCAAGATAACAAGATCGTCTTATGATGAAATGAGTTCTTTTCAATAACATGATTATCTACCATTTAAGCAATCCTAAACAATAATCACAAAATTGGATAGGGTAATCTCACTTCTATTCACAATCATAAGTTTAATTCACACCCAAAGTTCCAAACACCACTAAAAGTTTTGATCTTTAATCTTATTTAAGACCTTTATTGCAACTTAAAGTTTAAAATTTGGGGGTTTTGGATGTATTCAAGATTACAAGATCATCTTATGATGAAATGTGCTCTTTTTTATCAGATGATTATCTACCATTTAAGCAATCCCAAACACCCTAATCATGAAATTGGATTGTGATACTTTCACTTCTATTCACAATAATAAGTTTAAGTCACACCCTCTAATTATATTCCTTCGTGGGTTTCTCATAAAGTTTTGATCTTTGATCTTGTTTTTTGTTTCCTTTTCTTTAGCAGATCAGAATCATGGGCTAGGTAGCTTGTTTGACCGTTGATCATTACACTTACTTCTTGATAAGTTAACCAACATGAGCCAATTGAGTGTTGAAACAGAAGATACTTTTGCTACTTTACTTGAACTTGCTGCAAATAATGACGTTGAAGGGTTCAAAAAAGCAATCGAATCTGAACCGTCTGGTGTTGATGAAGTTGGACTGTGGTATGGGCGTCAAAAAGGGTCAAAACAAATGGTTCTTGAACATCGGACACCGTTGATGGTGGCTGCAATGTATGGAAGCATTGATGTTTTGAAGTTAATTCTTTCTTTATCAAAAGCTGATGTGAATCAATCATGTGGTGTTGATAAAACCACTGCACTTCATTGTGCTGCTTCTGGTGGATCTTTAAACGCTGCTGAAATCGTTAAACTGTTACTTCTTGCGGGTGCTGACAGGAATTTGATAGATGTTAACGGGCTTCGACCTGTGGATGTGATTGTTGTTTCACCAAAGTTTCCAGATATGAAAAAGACACTAGAAGAGCTTCTTGGTGTTGATGGTGAAATTACCATTCCGCCCTCGTCGGAACCTGAACCCGACCCCGACCCGGAGGCAGATCTGGTGTGTTCTTTAAAGGCGTTGACTTTTACTGACCCGAAACGGGAGTACCCGATTGACCCATCATTACCCGATATCAAGAATAGTATCTACTCAACTGATGAGTTCAGGATGTACTCGTTTAAGGTTCGGCCCTGTTCACGGGCATACTCTCATGATTGGACCGAATGCCCGTTTGTTCACCCGGGCGAAAATGCTCGTAGACGGGACCCACGGAAATACCATTATAGTTGTGTCCCGTGCCCCGATTTCAGAAAAGGCACGTGTCGAAGAGGCGATATGTGCGAGTATGCACACGGGGTCTTCGAGTGTTGGTTACACCCGGCCCAGTACCGGACCCGTCTCTGTAAAGATGGTCAGGGTTGTAACCGACGGGTTTGTTTCTTTGCTCATGCACAAGAGGAGCTTCGCCCGTTGTTTGTCTCAACGGGCTCTGCAGTCCCCTCACCTCGGTCTAGCTCCGGCCCGAGTGCTTTAGATTTCGCTGCAGCCATGAGCATGATGCCGGGTCCTGGCCCGAGCCCGTCTTTTACACCACCTATGTCTCCAAATGCTAATGGCAATTGGGCTCAACCGAGCATCCCGTCTTTGCATTTACCAGGAAGTAACCTTCAATCGAGTCGATTAAGATCGTCTCTAAACGCTAGAGATATAGATCAAGAACTGAATATGCAGCTTTTGAATGAACTGAGCAGACAACAAAGGGCGATTTTGACCCCGACAAAGCTCGATGACATATTTGCAGCCGAGGGTTCATCTCCCAGGTTCTCTGATCAGTCGGTTTTTTCACCGAGACATGGTTCATCGGTTTTTAACCAGTTTCAGCAACAACAGAGCATGTTGTCACCAATCAACACAAGTTTCTCACCGAAAAATGCTGCATTTTCGGTTCAATCTCCGGGGAGGATGTCTCCCAGAAGCGTTGACCCGATTTCACCAATGAGTTCTCGGGTTTCCATGCTGGCACGCGAGAACCAGCAGCAGTTTAGGAGTTTGAGTTCACGGGAGCTCGGGTCAAGATCCGGTGGTGTTACGGGTTTGGGCGTTGACCCGTGGTCAACGTGGGGTTCGGGTAATGAGAAAGCTGATTGGGGTGTTGATATGAGTTCTGATGAATTTGGTAAGCTTAGAAGATCATCTTCTTTTGAAAATGGTGGAAATAATGCTGAAGAACCTGATCTGTCATGGGTTCAATCTCTTGTTAAAGAACCGCCACCCGAAAAGATGGCGCCTCATGGCGGCTCCGGTAGCGGCAGTAGCGGCGCTAGCGACGAGAGATCAACCACGCAGATCGAACAATTCGATCAATCTGCGTGGATTGAGCAAATGCAGCTTGATCATCTGGTTGCTCAACAAAATTGAAATCATAGTTAAGGGGGTAAATAACAAAGATTTTGATTTTTGAGGGGTGAAAACTGGCAACAAAATGGCGGAAGAAACAAGATTATCTTAAATTATATTTAATTTAATTATAATACAAGCAGAAATTAGGAAATTTTCAAAAAAAAGGTTACAAGTATTAATTTTTAATGTTTATTGGCAGTAAAGTTGCATCCTTATTCTTGTTCTTGAGAGATGCAAGAAGGTGTTGATGTAATCATCTCTAGTGCAAATCTCATAGTGTTTTGGTGAGGATGATGATGATGATGATAACTGATGTAGCAATGATTCGGATTAATATTATTATTCTGTCCAATTATTATTATACGTATCATAATTTTCAGAAGGTTTAATCTTGTATGAGATTTTGGATCCAAATTTCATGTGATCATGTTTTGTAGGGTTTCATAACAAAAAAAACTCAGAATTTGGCATGGAAAGGTAAAACCTTTCACATTTGGGTCGGGATTAGTTTGAGTACGAGACAATGTATGAGATTAGTTTTACACATTTTTACGGGTTTGAATATTGTAGGGTTAAATAAGCAATTTTGAAACTCATTATTTCAATTTATATTAACTGGAACATTTAAAACTAGTTATTTTTTTTATATAAATACATGGCTTAGTTGAGCAATTATAAACACCCTTAAATATTTATTATCATCTTATGATTATTTATGATCAAAATAATCATAACCATTTGTTCTAAAGTGCTAAAAGATTATGATTTTAGATTTTGACTTGATTTAAGATTCTCTATTTCATATCAATCAACTTTTAATTTTTTATATATGGCCTTAATTAATTTTTTATTTGTTTAGATTGGAAATGGGATTTTGGTTAAATTAGTGGGTTATTGACTCAAGAAAATAGAATATGTGATTTGGGATTTTGAAATCTTTAAAGGTAGATTTGGGATGGTGAGTTGTGGATTATGTGGATGGGAACCTGCCATTTGTTGTGATTCTATTCCATTACACAAAGGTTCATCTTTTTATTTTATTTTATTTATTAATATATTTTTAAATAAATATTTGTGGAGATGAGATGAGATGCTTGATGATAACTCTTTTTATTGCCTAGGAATAATGAATCTTGATGCCTTACAAGAGATTAGAGATTAGATGGATGAGGCCTTGGGCATTTGTCCAATTTTATTCTTTAAAATAGTTGCTTATTCTTTTCCCACATGCTTAACATTATCAAAAGAATAAAAGCTCAAAATTTTTTCTAACCAACAATCTAATCTACTTTTAATTATTTTATTATTATGCATCATGATAATTGAACACTAACCTCTCAAAGTAAATAATATTTTAAGCACCTCGTTACTACTAGATTAAAGACTCTTAGATAGAAATAAGTAATGAGTTTGATTATAAATAATTGAATTTGTTTAATTAATCTAGGTTTATTTAAGATAAAATGTAGAAGATAAGTTAAAGATGGTATGAATGAGGAGTTATCCTTTTATATATCGAACTTTTTAAAATCATGTATCAATTTTTATACATGTAGTATTCAAAAAACATTGCATGAACATAGTATTAGCACTAGAATGTTTTACTTGAGTTTTTTTTTTCTTTTTTTTCAAACTAAAATTAGTGTTTTTAAAACTCGATCAGACTGACAGATTAGACCGTGAACCAATCATAGAACTAGTTCATCATTTTTTTTTGAACCATTTGCTTTGAACCAATTGGTTAATAGTTGGATGATGAACTAGGTTAACCCGGCCAAAGGGTTAGAAGAAGACGCGGAACCAAAGCAAAGCAACATGTGTTGTTGGAGCACTTGTCATTATATGACATGAGGATGTTTTCATGTGATCAAATACTACATGAGTAAAGTCTGTAAACTAGATATGATAAATGAAGAAAAGCATGATATCTCTTATAAAGGTAAACATGTTGTCTTTAGGACCGGCCCTTAGCCACAAATGTTTCATGATATACTCTCAAGAACACTCAACATAATAATATGAAGTAGTCACATTGAATAACATCTTAATAACTCATTCTATCATTTAAAAGATGATAGATAAACCTTCACTGATTGAATATGCTTTAGCTATATATTATACGAGTCACCTATCCATATAATCTCACATTTACGAATACCAACAGTTACAAATGTGACATGGTAAATGATAACAACTTTTAAAATTTTAATTATTTCTATGCTTTAGCTATATATTATACTAGTCACCCATCCATATAATCTCTCACATTTACGAATACCAACAGTTACAAATGTGACATGGTAAGTAGTGGTAACTGATAACAACTTTTAAATTTTTAATTATTTCTCTCATCACTATCTCGATTTAAAACAAACTCCTGAATCATCAAAAAACTTTTAAATAAAAACTTACATCCCCTTATACAATACTAATTTATTTTTAATTTTTTTAAAAGTAAAATTAAAACAACATACAAATTCTAAAAACGTAGTACCTTTCCCTCCATCCCCTCCGTCGCTCCATCCCCACAACATCTACGTGGACGTCGCTATCTCCCAACGGCTCCACACCAGAATGTGACGACCCCCCCCCCCCCAACAAAAAAAAATTGTCTTCATCACGCAACATGGAAGGGTCCTTGTCCCGTTAATCACCTACATCACTACCCCCTCAAGAATAATTGACGTTCACACCAAATAGCCTAGCTAGTTGGGTTTAAAGGTGCACAAAAAAACACAATTCCAAAACAGCACCTAACTACTTGACCTGTACTTGAAAACCGGCATCAAGAGGAACCACTTCCAACCTGAAAAAAGCCACTCGGTTATCGACCTTAACCGCTCAAACAAGAAAGATACAAGCAAAAAAGAATTACAAAACATTCAACCGAAACGAACCACAACTGGTTTCGACTTGAAACCAACACCTATTTGAACCGGAACCTGTAAAAAAAACCCGATTTGTATCCGTCAAGTGTCAACCCGTAACCAAAGTGACAGCAATTACAGATTACATATTACAAAATTACAAAATACAAATAACTATTTACGAGCAAATGATCAGGGCCACCCACGTGGCTACAAAGTACAATCTACGTCCCCAACATCACCCTCGCATCGAACAAACGCACCACCACCAACAATCAACAACTTCTTCTTCTTCTTCGTCTCGATCTCACCACCACCATTAATGCTGCAACTATTCTTCGCCGTCGCCTTCTCGGCGGTGCCGTTGACGCTCTACATACCTCCGATCAGAAGCCTCAGCCTCTTCACCGGAATCTTCCAGCAGCTCCTCCGTCACATCACCGTTTATGTCCTCCACATCTGCCCTCGCATACAGCTAGCCTTCTCTCGCATCCTCTCTCCCATCCTCCGATCTCAAGTTCGCAACAGGTAACAATCCAACACATTACACACACACACACACGCTCCGTTGTTCTGTAATCTGTAACATTCGATCGACGTTGACTCGATCGTTCGAGTGCTGTTTGATATTGTATTTGTTTTTGTATTGATTTGTGAATTGTGTGTACGATTATGTATATGGTGGAGAAGATAAGTGATCGGAGTAGGTTTGGCGATTCCGTGTGAATTCGCCTGCGCAAGCGTTGTACGAATGTTGATGAATTTAGATGAGAATTTATATGGAAAGGTGTATTGATTATTGTTGGTTTCTGATGATCGATATTGTGTTTGTTAGTTTATGGATTGATTTTAGATGAGATTAACTGTTTGCATACTCATAGCTTGTAGATTTCTTCTTCCATTAGTTTCTGAAGATCGATATTGTTTTTGTTAGGTTATGGATTGAATTTAGATGAGATTAACTGTTAAACATACAGATAGCTTGTAGATTTCTTCTTCGATTAGTTTCTGATGACTGATCGCTAGGGTTTGTTTTAGATGATAATATAGCACTAAGGTTGTGAATCATGTTACAATAGTACCTAATTTTGGAACAATGATAAGGTTGTGAATCATGTTACAATAGTACCTAATTTTGGAACAATGATGTTTGTAAACAGTGACTGAAATGATTCCTTGTGTTCGAACTTGTTAGGAAGCTGTAAAAAATCTCTGAACGAAATCAGCAGATTCATCTAAAGAGTTTAATTATTGGCGTAGTTTCATACATCCTCTAAACTTGCAAAATTACATATATCCCCAAATTGTGTTGGAATAACATTTATTTTGGGGAAATGTGTAAGTTTATGAGTTTAGAAGAAGATGTATGTAATTCCCCCTAGATTATTTCTTTATACAGGGCCAATGAACCCAAAAGGATAGGTGAGCTAGACCCCAAGCTACCTGGAACCATACCAAAATAGACAATTCATATTGGTGAAACTAGACCAGAGGATACCTGCTTTTTAACCAACAAGTAAGCTTGAGACTTGTTATCATCTACTGTATTAGAGCTGGAAATTCGATTCTTTTTAAACACCAACAGTGTGTTCTTGGTAACCAAATGAACCAAAACGATGTAAAGAAAAATGGCATGGCAAAGTTTCTTCCCTTTTTCGATGGCTTCCATCCTTTGATATTGCTAACCATTGATGGATTTCCTGTTCTGACCAAACCATACCTTAATCTGTTTTCATATATCTTTGGCTAGCAGACAAAACCGAATGCATGAATTTTCTAGAGCACAGAAGTTACACAGCCGTGGTTGCATGTAACATGAATAGCTCTAGTCCTCTACATGCTAAATTAGTAGCTAATGGGATTCTATTTTGGAGCATTCTTCAGATGGAACAACATACCTTGAGAGGAACCCAGTTAATCCATGTGAAGCGTTTTGATGCACAAAACTGCATCGAGTTTGACTGCATCATCAACCTCATTGACCTAACCGAAAACTCCCCAGTAGAGTCATCGATCCATCCTTCCTCCTCGTGTTGGAGTTTTATGTCCTATGATACAATCCAAATCTTCCACTCCAGCTTGTTCCTTTTTCGCCAAGTCTTTTTTTCTTTTATTCCCAATTCAATTCAATCCTGAGTTCTGTCCCCTGACCATCTTTGGGAAATAGAGGTTCCATTACAAACGGACAAGGGAAGACATCTTTTAGAGCGTGCTTGCCATACACATCCTTTCAGAGTTTCAGAACAAAGTTTTGTTTTCGTCACCAACTTTTCTTCTAAACAACTCGTTTAATTGAAGCTCCTCCATTCTAGGTCTTGATCAGTGTTGTATCTTGGGTCACTAACCCGCTAATTTGGATTGGGTATACAGGTTCTCAAATGGGTCATCTGAATTGCTAGTGTTGTTCGGGTTATTTTGTAACTCAACCCACGTAGGCCACCACATGACACATGTAGTTATTCAATTTCTTTGTTTCCATGTTCTTGATGCAGCTTTTGTTGTCATGCTTTTCTAGTACTTTCTAGTTCTTAATTGGTATTTTAGTTTTGACGTGGGTTAGTGCTGAGCATCATATGTAACTATGTAAAGAACCTGCTGTAAGGAAGGAAGATGGTTTTTGTTCAATGATATTTTGTGTTAGATTTATATCTTGCGTGCGAGAGTTAGATTAATATGTGTCTAAGTTAGTTCAACCTTGGGAAATTGGATGGTGTTCTTAGACCCGAGTATCTGACTGTGGTGGTGTGTATATATCCTTGGTTGGAAATTTGTTGCCCTGTTGTTCGTTTGTGTGGTGTTTTTGTATCACAAACGAACTTTAGATCTATCCTTTTATACCCGTTAATTCAAATTCTTCATTTTCCGGCCGTTGCCTTACTCCAATTACAACAATCAGATTCTAATCTTCTATAATATTCAACCATCAGGAAGTGGTTTCATTGCTAGCTTCCGGCACCTGACATCCTTTAGCCCATGAATTGCCTTGATACACCTACTCCATAGAGCTGACGATACCTCACCCAATCTTTATCTCCATTTAGCTAGCAAAGCAAGCTTTAAACTTTAAAGACACCCTGAGCCCCCCTTTTGACTTGTATTTTAATGTTATTCCACGCGATCCAGTGGGTTTTTCTCGATTCACCGTCCTCCTTCCATAAGAAAACATCTCTCAGACCTTTTTT
>BJCO01810485.1:0-16394 GCA_018326465.1 Flaveria floridana
TGTTTTTCAGTAGTTTGTTAATAACCGTTTGATGTCACTATCAAGTGACATCAGCTGACGTCATTCTTCCTATAAAAAGAAGATGACCTAATTGTAAACGGGGCCGAAACGTGTGATTCAATAGAAAATACCTTTTTGGCAGAATTGTTCTCTCTCTATATAACTTTACTGTTACATGCAAAATCATTTGTGTTCTTGCTTGTTTGTCTAATTCTCGTGCTAAATCCGCTGCGAATACAACCTAATTGATCAAACTAGAGGCTTAGATCCTGTCAAATATCTGAGGAAGTGCTTAGCTGATAAAGATATGGTTGTACCACTAGACAATATCGAGGTGGATGAACGGCTCAACTATGTGGAGCAACCAGTGGCGATCATTGATTGCAAAGAGAAAAGGTTAAGGAACAAAGTGGTTCCACTTGTACGAGTGCAGTGGAAGCACAGGAAGGGTTCTGAGTCTACGTGGGAGACTGAGGAGGAGATGAGACAACATTACCCACAACTATTCGAAGAGTAACAGGTTTCGGGGACAAAACCTCTTTAAGGGGGGTAGACTTGTAACACTCGAAACTTTATCAAAATAAAATAGGAATAAAAGTATCTTTCATAAAAGGAAAATAAGCTAAAGTAGAAGGGGTTAAAGTGTAAAATAGTACAACAACCCATTATTTTAATATATATGGGGATATGGCCGCCCATATTGCACATCCCATCTGCTTTCTTTCGATCAAAAGAAGAAAAGAGAAAGTTCTTAAACTTTCTCTCGGTTGTTCAAGAAAAACAAGGTTGATATCTTCTAAGGTAAGTGTTTTTATATGTAATTGACTTGGTTTTCTCGATGGTTTCACCCTTAGAAACTGTTATGTATATGTTTAAGTGTTCGGGTTGTGTTTTGACTTGTTTTAGGTGTTCGAATTCGTGTACAAGTAAGTTTGGAGGAGTTTTACTTGCTTGATACATCAGGTGAGTTCTAGACCCTGTATTTATATTGTTTTCAACATTCTTTGGGATTGAAAATGTATTAAAATGGTTTCATAATTGTTATGCATGTGTACCCGTAGCTCTTATGCTTATATGATGATGTTTTTATGGTTGTTATGTGTTAGTTATACTTAGAATAGTGTTATTAAGGTTGGAACATGTAAGTAGAATAATTGGGACTGATAATATGTTAGAAATATGCTACACAGGTTGTCCATATGCCTAAATAAGGGCCAACCACCTGGAATTTGCCTTAGAAAGTTCCTAAGACAGGTCAAACGTCCAAACAGGGCCCAACCGCCCAAACAGTGCTCCATACGTCTAGAAAATGCCTTAGAATTTTCTAAGTGAGAGTCCATGCGCCTGAACAGTAGACCATGCATCTAGGACCCAGTCCAAACGTCCAAATAGTGGCCATGCGCCTGAAATGGTTCAGACGCCCAAGTATTGAAACGCCCAAATAGTGTCGATGCGCCTAAACAGGCCTCATGCGCCTGCATAGTGCTCAGGCCCCAAGAACACTTAGAACATTTTTTGAAATTTTGAGAAAAACAAAATCATTAAGTTTTGACCCAAGGTTGACTTAGGGTTTTTAATTGTTATTATATTGCATTATTATAAGTGGTTCTTACGATCATAGTAATTATTATTGTGTGACTTATGTGGTGTGTTTATGATCACAAAAGCAAGTATTATCATTAACAAAGTGAAAAAATAATGATAAAGAGAAGTGGAACCTAATTAAAATAATGAAAGTCTTGCAAGCATATAGGAGGTGCACGACCATGTTGTCGTTAGCTCAACTGTGATGCGGGTTAGCTACCCCAAAGGATGCACACAGGGTCAATCAATTGAGATTGACGTACCTTTTTAGCATACCCTAGGTGACTGGGTCAGCCTCGTGTATAGTGATCATAGTCTCTTGATAGACTATAGGCCCAGCAGCAGTTTCTCGCGCACATAGTTTAGGATAGTGCTCATTGGTCCACATAGACAGTGAAAGATAGAGTTAAAGAGTAGGAAATGAACAAAGGTATATAGTAAAGCAAGAAAGCATTACCTTGTTGTATAATTGATGCCTGCTCACGTACAAGAGTAAGAGAAGTATTTTTATAAGAAGAGTATTTTCATATACACGTTATATAAGGTATTTTAATACTTTTAAAACTAGGACTCACTCAGCAACGCTGACTTTTATACATTTTCAATTGGCAGGTAACTATTGTTGAGGATGGCACGAGGGTGAAGCTACTCGACGGGAAAAGACTGACATCCATTCTTATGTTAAGATATTGTTGTTTTATAATGCAGTTAAACAATCTTTTATAGTTTAAACCTCGTTGTATTGCTTAACAACAGTATATGTTAATGATAGAGAATCGCTTTTGCTAACATAATTCTGGTGTTTATTTTATGAAATGTATATTAATATGTATCTATGATGCAATGAATAACCAACTGTGAGGTGTCCGGGAACGGGGCCTTACAAATAGCAACGAATACTAGAAAGATATGAAGGATGGAGTGCACTTATACGTTGCAAATAACCGGATTGAGTCTTGACTATAATATCTTTTGGCTCGATTTTGATTCACCAATGTCTCCAATAATTAGTGCCGCACCTCGGATGTACTTGGTAAGTTATATGTTCTACCATCCTTATTTCTTTTACCAATTAAACATAGATGAAGTTCCATATGTGGATGATTTTGAAATGAATCTCTGACCATTCTATAAGATTTCACCAAGACGTTTACAGAATGTAACATAGCCTTTAACTGATGGTTAAGCTCAAGATCTTTATGTTGAAAATTAGAATCAATATCTTTTTTTGAGTTACTGTTAGTTATATAAAAAGTTAAAAGTACATAAATAATGTAACTTATGTAAAAAAATGTAATATATAATGCTTATAAAGTAAAGATATTTATGTATATAATATACATAAATTATAACGTATCCTAATAATCCTTGTCTGTTTGATATCTCATTTTCAGTATTGTAGATGTAAAGCTGGGAGAACTTTGGCTTTGATCCGGAAGGCGGTAGAAGACTACCAATACTATGATAATTCTGGCCACTTAATCTTAATACAAATGGACCAGAACCTTTGTTGAATTTTGAATCAATTTTCCCGCACATTGATGTAAATGAAAACATTGAGTTGTATTGACGTATGTTTTTTAGAAAAAACTTGCTTTTGTCATTAGTACCTATAAACAAATACATGTACTCATCATTAGGTACCTTTGAATCTGGAAATTGACTTTTCCATACTTGCAACACAAAAAGTAATTATGTTTTGAATGATTTTGCTTTTCCTAAAACTTTCATGTTTACATAATTTTGCATTGCATGTTGAACATATGACATTTTGATCTCCATGATCTAGTAATCTGTAAATTCAGATTACATGCAAAGTTTAAGGTATTATAAGGAAACAAATGTTAGTAGTAAAAATAGTTAATACAAAATACCTTTAGAGGTGCCTATGAACATGTTATGAGGAATTTTGTCTACAAAAACGTCTTGATCTAACGTCAAATCAACCATTGGTATAGGTTATACATCTTTAAATCTCCTCTTGAGCTTATGTTTTCCAGTTTTTAAGCTACTTAGAGTCAAACGTTCACAAGGGTCATTGGTAGAATATAAATTCGCAGCGGAAGATTTCATATTTAACGTCCTAGATGAATGGTTTGTAAAAGAATGAAAGTTGAATGTATGTGTGCCTTTCATTAATTAAAAGTAAATTAAAAATAATATAATATGTAATATTAACATGTTTGGGATTTTTACGGAAGTGGTTGTGAGAATATCTGGTTATCATTCGTAATATCGGATAATGGAGACCTAATATGTATCGATGGAGTTAAAACTTCATGGATATTATTATTAGACGATGATGATGTTGCACATTAGATACTTGCTCTGTGCTGATTAAAATTAAATGTAAAAGCAGATAGTATTATATGTTTTTCGTTTTGAACACGAGCACCTGTATAATAAAATATAAATAGAAATAATTACATAAGTAACATATCAAGTGCTATGTTGTGGTGTTGGTAAAATGTAAAATAAACAATAAATATAGTGGTTACCTTTTGAGGTAGATATTATATTTAAATTGGCATCAGAATCGATCCAAGGACGTTCCAATCGTTTTATTTCTTTTAGCATTTTAATATATTTTTCTAAGTTTACGTCTGTTGGCAGCGTCATTATTATATGAATTAGAAATGATGATAAAAATAAATATTAGTACTTAAATATATAGATTTTTACAAGGAACACATGTAATTCTTTGCAACGTCAGTTTAATCTATGAATACCTATTTCAGTAGTATTTGAAATATGTAATTAACCTATTAACATGATAAAATTGGACATTAGAAAAGCCATAATAAAAATAAATAATGTTTACAGATAAACATTCTAATTAATTTTGTAATCATGTATATAGCATTATGTCCGACATGTAAAATCCATATGTGTGTTTGTCGTAGAATGGGTGGTATAGGAATAAAGGTTGCATGTAAATGTCCGAATTTTAGATAAAATAACCGAAAAACACTAAATAATATAATATTTAATAAAAGGTACCTGCTAGTTTTATTTATTTTATATTTGAGAAAAAAGACATATAATATGTAATATTAGATAAAGGAGAGCTAATATGTATTGATGAAGAGAAAACTTGAGGAAACTTTATCGTAGACGATGAAGATGAGCCAACAATAATGTTTTCTTTATGCTGATGAAAATTCCATGCACAAAGAGATGGTATTATATTGTTATTTTGTTAAACGCTACCTCCTACAAGATGAAATATGAAAAATAAGAGAATTAAATCACATACTTAGTTGAGACGTGATTAGGGTCACCATTAATTTGCATATGAAAAATAAAGCGTTTACCTTTTGTGTTGTATATTATGCCTAAACTGTTATCAGATATCTAAGCACGTCGGAGTGGATTTATTTCTTTTACGGACCAAATAATTTTTTCTAAGCTTACGTCTTTTCATAGGTTCGTTATAATCTGTAATAATATCTCACCTGTAATAAAATAATTTAATTTATGATTAGTGATTAGAAATTATTGTATGGAAATAATTGAAATCTTGAGAATATTAGTATTATCTATAGGAGTCAATATAAGAAGAAATGATGCAATTAGATTAAATAATAACAATCATGTTGTAAAACCAAATAAATTAGGTAAGTGTTACTTTTTTAATATTATACTTAAAACATCATACGTTGTTAATTTAATATTCTCATGACTTTTATTAGATTAGGGAGATTATGGTTGTAGTATATAATCATTTTTTGATGTTTGAAAATTAAATTAATTGTATTGTATAAATGAAATTAGTGACAAATAACAAAATAACCAAAGTCATATAGATAATAATTCTAAAGTAATAAGAAAATAACTTTGATCCAATAAATTATACATGAGGAAAAAAACGTCAACTATTCAATTAAACATTAGACAAAAAATTATAATATCCTCTTAAAGAAAACGGTTCCCCTAAAATCACCGAAAGCATTCATTGGGAGGTTCCCGGGACACTTACAGCCGGTAATCATCGTACTTAAAACATATCATTATATGATCTTTACTAAAATCATGCAGCGGAAACTTTTAAATCAATCGTTTCATTTCCTTTAATAAACACTTTTGCAAAGTAATACAACATTCATTACAAAATATTATTTGTTTGCATTACAATACAAAAGCGTTAAACAAAAGAATGTCATCCCAAAAGAGCTTAGTAGCCGCCTCGTGCCATCCTCTGCAACGTTACCTGCCAACTGGAAACAAATAAAAAAGTCAGCGTTGCTGAGTGAGTTCTAGTTTTATATTAAAACATACTTTACTTTCAGTAAACCTTTTTTTTACTTTCATGCTATCACACATCATACGTATACATAGATAATATCATTATTATCTTCTCCATTCGTTCGTTCATCATTACATCTTTTCTTGCGCACCAGTTATCTTCCGTACCAATACCATATGCTACACCTCGAACTATTTAGCCACTAGGCCGAAGTCTATAAAGAGACAGCTAAACGTGGTGCCACAGTACTAGGGGTAAGCGGTAGAGATTCTATAAATATGGTCGATCACAAAGAAAGACCCCGATGTGCATCCTTCCGGGGTAGCGAACCCGTACACCGTTGGGCTAACACCTTAATTGGCGTGTCCCGATATCCAATGCTCACAAGACTTTCATTACTTTCATCATTCATTAATGCATGCATTCATTCATCATGTTCCTCTTTCATTATCTTTCACTTTACGTTACATAATACTTTCGTTTCATTCATAAACATAACACGTAAAGCCACGGAAAGATAAACATACATCATAATAAGGAACATCAACATACACTATAGCATCACTATATAGGGCGTCATAATACATACATAACATACATCATGTATAAACATCATCATGCCCAACATAACCTCTAAGATCCCAACTGTCATCTTACGTGTACTTACGAGAACTTTCTCGTCAAAGCTTACATCTTTACTGCCCCCCCCCCCGAAAGTCAGTACTTTACCTATGTTCTTCCTCATGTAGAATAACCCTATTTAGGCGTATGGGCACCCTTCAGTCGTATGGACTTCATGCGACTGAACATCATGCGATTGGACGTAGGCGAATGAGCACATATGCGAATGAACCTACAATCATGCGAATGGACTCTCAATCATGCGAATGGACTCTCAATCGTGCGACTGAACACTATGCGAATGGACCTCATACGAATGAAGCTCATACGATTGAGCACCTATGTGATTGAGCTCTCAGTCGCATGACTTCCCATGCGACTGACCCTCAATCGTGCGACTGAACCCCAATCGCCCTCCAGTCGGCCGTATGGCCTCCAGTCGGTCGCCCAACCCTAACTGGTGCAGAATGAAGTCATCCCGAACCCAATCTGCAATTTTCGACCTCCAAGCTTATTCAAACCCATTCTAAGCCCAAATCAACCATCCTAAACCTTTGCAATGCATACTATGACACCATTCAAGCACACACAAGTCCAAGAACATATTCCAAACGCACCACACGCAATCAAACCCAAATGGGTCAAACACACACACATACAAAAACAGGTTTACTATATGTTCCAGCCCCAAGTCAGTTGAAAACGAGTGAAATAGGGGTCCTAGAACTCACACAAACGACCACAACGAGAAGAGCTTCGATTTGAATCGCTTCTCAATGGTTTTGCTCACTCGAACCAACCCGAACCAACTTTTCTTCCTCTTTTCTTCCTTTCTCTCTTCCTTTCTCTTGTTTTGCTGAATTATGTGGGTGTGGGGAGAGGGTAAGGGCTGCCCTCTCCCTTAAATACTCCCACTCACCCGGCTTCCTTTCGTTGGCGAGTTTGGTCCCTCGACTTTGGACTTTATTTCTTTTCTTCTTTCGTCGACTAAAAAATAGATAAATAACCGGATGTTACAGAGGTATGTATCAAAGCATCCAATTTTCATTTAAATCTGATAAGCCTTTCCCCGTCCGCTATAACTAATAAGTTCCTCTTACTCATGACATCATGAACACCACACAATTGAGTCAATGAATAAGGACGAACTCGAGGAAAATTTTAAATATTCAACCAAACTTCATCTTGTAGTTTGAAAAGGTCAACACTAAAAGTAGAAAGTCCACAACTAAAAAACATGAATGGTTCATCTTTTACAACCATTAAATGTCCTTCACAAAAAATCTTTTTAGGATGCGGACGAAAATGTATCTCCTTAAACGTCTCGTTGTCCACATCGAATGAAATAACGACTTGAAAACCACCATTCCATGGCAGCCTAACGATGAAGAATAAAGAATCCTTACAAATGGTACCAGATGACCAATCAAATTAATTTGTACCGTATTGATTATTCATTATGAAGTTAGTCCGTCTCCATATATTTTGAGTTCTAGAGTAAATAAAAGCAATTATATTTTGTTTTCGACACTTTATGTGCAAGAGCTTGTAATCATCATCAAAATCGATGTACATCCCAAGCGCATCGTTAAGGTCTTTATAAAAGCCATTATCATCTTGTGTTGTTATATTTTTGTAAAGATTTGATATTGGGTTCCAAAGGAATAATTCACGTGTGAATTTTATAGCAACGCATATAAGGCCATGAGGATTAGAAAGTTTCAAGTGGTCTTGGGGATTCACGGCGAAAAGGAACGGTAATAGCGAGAGAAGCAGTTGGATGCGGTGGACGTGGAGTAAGGGGATCGATAGATATGATTGAACCCGTAACAGCAAGCATTCGTGGTTCGGATGATTTGGTCATTCGCGAGCATGCATATTCGTAAAAGCTGATGATGACAAAGCAAACAACCACTCCTTGCAAACACTTTTGGAGCGAGCAACTAATTTGGCGGGCATTCTTGATAAAATCTCAGTTCTGATAAAATCACTTTTAAAAGTGTCCATCAAAACGTGTATCTATAAGGAGAATGAAAGCGTAAACTAACAAAAATTGATAAAAGAATGCATCGACAAATATCATACTATTATAACATTTCATATAATAATATTAGTTTGAAAACTTTTAGGTTGTAAATAATCATATAAGTTACGATGTGGGTTTTGAGAGTTTCAAAACTGTTGTTGGTGGATATTAAATTTCAGAAAAAATTTGTTTACTAATTATGATTGTAAATTTTAAATTTTATAGAAAGATTAGTTAATATGATGCTAAAAATCACATTAAACCAAGATATACAAAGTAAAAAAGAAAATTAGATCGAAGAAGAGTGATACGTACGCGAATAATTTTTGATAAAAGGTCTCCACTTGATGGATTTCAATATATGTTGGTTGGTAAAGTGATAATTATGAGATGGCATGATAAGTTATATAGACGAATTTATTTTTAAAATTGATTTATAAAGTTAATGTAAATTCGGAAAAAATATGTTACTAAATGAATTAGGAAAGTTGTTATTTCTTTAATCAGTATTTATTAATGTATATTTTATTTATATATTGATTAAATAAATTATAAATTGATATAAATTAAAAAGTAAAACACATTTCCATAATTAAAAAACAAAGTTTTAAAAACCGGTGCATATTAAATATATTTAATTATAATTTGTTTGAGTTATTCTTTCCTTTACTGAGAATATCGACTTCTCCATATGATAAAGTTATTTGTGAATATGATAAGTAAATAAATTGTTTTTTACATTTGGTTATTTGTAATGTTAAATAATTTATGTGGAATAAGAAAATGTATATATAAATTGTATATTTAACAGGATATGTTAAAGTTTAATTAATCAATTCGAATAAGGAAACCTTTTAAATAATAGTATATCAATTACAATATTTGAAAGACTAAAATAAGTTTAGAGGACATAACATAATAAAAAAATGAAATTATATTTGAAAAGTTGAAAATAGAAATGGTTGATATATGTAAAGTATATTGAAGAATTTTTAAAGTGTTAAGCATTAGTTTGATAGATATTATTTGTTGTGTATATATTAAAGTTGCATGCACTTTATATAAGTTTTCATAAAAAGTTGTATGTGATTATTGGGCTATGTTAAAAAACAAAACATTTAAATAGTAGTTTGAAAGTAGTTGTTATATTCTAGTTTAATTTTTTAAGGCTAGATCATAATTTTAAATTCTGGGAAGTAAATATGTGTAATATAATAATTATGGAAACCAATTCTGTGTATTTTGTTCGGTATGACTAAATTATTTTATTTAGATATAATAATTTTAATATATTGTAAAATTCTCATATACGCTGTTTATTAACATTCAAACATTATTGGAAATAACTTGATATATTTGAGGTAAAAGGAATCCATTTTATTTAATAGAACGTTGATTGATGCAACGTGCATAATAATTCTACTTTGTAATAAGAAACATAAGAAATATAAGAAACATCTATATCTATAAACTCTAATAAAATAAGGTTTTTGGAGCCACATGTCATTTTCTTAAACCACCAATTTGACACGTGGCACACTCTTACACCATTTTTATTTCTAGTTTTTTTAATATATTAAATGCTTACCATACTAGACATTTAATTTAAATATATTACCATACTTACTTACTGATTTAAATTACAATTTATGGCTTCCATTTAATATTTTATATTATATCATAAAAATTCCATTTAACCATATATTAATTCAACTTCTACGGTATTATTCCTTAAATTCCATTTAATCTTTTATATTATGTGTTAAGAATCTATAAATTTTCCTTTGTTTCTGTATTGCTTTCTAAAATAAACTCCTTTAGTTTAGTGGATTTTTATTTTATGAAATTTTTTATTCACCAATTTTGATTTGTTACTATATAATTAATTGATCCAATTATAATATATTTATCAAATTATCAAAGTATCAAATATTTAAGAACTATATAGTATCTAGCATTAGTCTGATAAGTTATCTATCATACATTAAATTAAATTTAAACTTATTTTTATCAAATTGCAATCACTACTATCTCTATATTTCTCTAGAAATTACAATGCTTTCTAAATAAAACTCCTTTAATTTAGTAGATTTTTATTTTATTAAATTTTTGACTCACCCAAATCGGTTTTCAAATGTAAAAATTAATTAATCTAATTATAATATATTTATCAAATTATTAAAGTATCATATCTTTAAGGACTATATAGTATGTAATATTACTCGAATACATTATTAATTGATCTAATTATAATATATTTATCAATTATTAGATTCAATTAATTCAAATCGTTTCCTTTTGTTTTTATCAATAAGTGTACAATTACGTATAATATGGGATGCATATTCCATAATTGTGTATTTCACAAATACTATAAATTAATACTATATTCTTTGCAAATTTTACATTCGACTTACATTCCCAACTATCAAATAAGGTATGATGTTTTTAAATGTTATCAAATACAAAACTATGTTCATTTCATAATTGTTAACTTTATAATTATTTCTCGCTTTTTTAAAAATTTGCAGTATAATGACATCCGGGAGAATCACATTGTTTGACAACCTAATAATGACATCCGGGAGAATCACATTGTTTGACGACCTAAGTGTTTTACAGGAAGAGTATACTATAAAGGTTCAAATTATCAGGATTTGAACTAGACAACTATTCAAAGATCCAAAAAAAGTTTACTATTTTGAAATGATAATAATCGATGAAAATTTATTCCCACAATCTCACTCTTTCTACTTTTAATTTTTCATATTAAAAACAATTCACCATTTATATGTTTAAAAATTTCTCTTCATTTCATCTTATTCATGGGGTTCAAGATTGGAGGCTACTGTTGTTGTTATAGATTCAAACACTGATCCTGACCAACAAAATGGTAAAGAAGAAATAAAAGAATACTATGATTGTAGATATATTTCAGCTTGTGAGGCTTCATGAAGAATTTTCGGTTTTGATGTACATTACCATTATCCATCGGTTATCAGGTTGTCTTTCCAATTGGCAAACCAACAACAAATCATTTATGGTGTTGATGATGATATAAACAACGTACTAAGTAAACCGTATGTTGCCTCTATAATGTTTTTATCTTGGATGTTTTATTTATATTTATTTAATTATAATAATTATATTTATTTCATAACACATTTTTACCATTTCTTAAATTTATTGCATGTGAAACCAATTACTCACAATTTCTATGTATAAATTCCAGCTTTGTCTCTAACAAACAATAAAAAAATTAACGTTGTATGAGATTGAAAAATATTTATTACGGAATAGTTCGACACTTAAGTCATTTACAAGTATGCCTTACCCGAACAATGATTGTTTGTCTTCTTCAAATAATCGTTTAATTAGCAAGGAGTTATTATATGATGTAGCAAACAAGATGTCTGAATTTGAAAATCTTTGTAATTCTTTAACGGATGAACAACACTTAGTTTTTAGTGAAATCATAACTGCTATTAAGTTAATAAATGAGTTTTTTTCATTTATGGATATGATGAAACTGATAAAACCTTTCTATGGAAGACATTGGCCGTAATAATAAGGTCTAAAGGTGAGATTGTATTAAATGTATCATTCAGTGGAATAAGATCTTTGTTGCTTACCGGAGGTCGTACTCCACACTCACGTCCCATATTCCATTAAATGTAAACAAAGATTCTGTTTGTTACATAAAACCAAACAGTAAAGTTGCTCATTTATTAAAGCAAACAAAATTGATTATTTGGGATGAAACACCCATGATTCATAAGCACGCATTTGAAGCATTGGATAGGACAATGAATGATGTATTAACTATAAATATTTCCGTACCTTTAGATATGCCATTTGATGGTAAAGTATTGTTTTTGTGGCGATTTTCAACAAATTTTACATGTGGTTCCAAATGGTAGTCGTAAAGAAATTGTTATCACATCATTAAGCTCATCATATATTTTGAATAAATGTCGGTTACTTTAACAAAAAAATGTGCGACTAAAAGCTAAGGGACAAGGTGTTGACACTAAAGGAATTGAACAATTTACTACATGGCTTCTTGATATAAGAGAGGGTAATGTTATAGTTATAACGATGGTGATGCAACTATTACTATACCTCATGAACTCCTCATCAACGAATCGATCGATCTTTTAGCATGCATGATTCAATTTGTTTACCCATTCATGTTAAAGAACTACAAAGATAAATAGTACTTTCGTGAGAGAGCAATTTTTGCACCTGAAAATAAGGTCGTTCATGAAATTAACGATCATCTGCTTTTCACTTTTCCCTGATGATGAGATAAAGTATCTACTTCGGATAACATACGTCAAATGGAACATTTTAATATCCAGGGTTACAAGAAAATTTGCACTCCTTATTTTCTAAATGGCCTTAAAATATCCGGATTGCCAAATCACAAGTTGATATTGAAAGTTGGAGTTCCCGTTATGTTTCTATGTAGTATCGACCAACAAAATGGTCTTTGCAATGGTACTCGCTTACAAATTTCTATTTGGGAAATGGGTTATTAAAGTTGAGATAATATATGGAAGTAATATTGGATGTCAAACATTTATTACAAGAATTAATCTCGTGTCATCCAATAAATAATCCTTTTCAAATTCAAAAGAAGACAGTTTCCACTAACTGTTTATTTTCAATGACGATTAACAAGAGTCAGGGATAATTATTGTTAAAAGTTGGGTTATATTTAAAAGAATCAGTTTTCACTCATGGACAGTTATATGTGGCTTTGTTAAATGTGAAGATTACAGACGGTGTAAAATTACTCATTTTAGATCAAATTGGTAACATTACTAGCGAGGCACAAAACGTTGTATACAAACAGGTGTTTAGACATCCATGAGAAAGTTTTAAGAGTATGAATGCTATTTTAATTCTATTTTCATACTTTGAATTTTTCATAATGTTTATTATGTAATCGATGTTTAATGAAAGTCTGGTTGTTTAAATCACCCGTGTATCACACGGGCTCTAACCTAGTAGTAATATATAAATAAGCAGGAAATTAAATTAACTAGTCGAAAACATAATTGTCCGGAGATAAAATATGAATGAAAATATTAATGCAGACATAACAAAATACGACAAAAATAAAGGTTGTTCTCGCAAGACATGGTAACAGTCTAAAGTAGATTATTTTTCAATCTTTGGAGTGAGGAGAAGAGCTTGCTTCTCGGCCTTTACATCTTCAGCATCATATTTAAATTATTTAGGACCTGAAAAGCTTTCAATTTCATCAACATCGAACACTTCAATGAGATTACGCTTTAATGAATTGGGCGTGTAGTCACGATCATGCTCGTCAACTTCACCCTTTTCTTTGGAGACTCTTGAATTCAGGTAAGACACAGGAGTAGTATTATCACCGGTAAAAGAAAAAGAATCCTGATAACAAATGGAAGAAAGTAAACAGGCAGGAGCACATATGTTGTTTAAAGATATAAGACTTTTAAATTATATTTCTTCTCAAGCTCAGATATAAGAAGAGGGTCATCAGTCATCTTTAAAACTTCAAATTATTTATAATTGTTTTCAACATTATAGCTTTCGATGTCAATTTAAAAAAAAAATCATGTCAAGAAGGGTATTAAAAACATCTGGGTACACACTCATACCAACACCCTAATAATGAAAAGCAAAACATAATATATTAGTTTATCATAATAAAATACATGGATAATCAAATATTAAAAACAAAGTTTAATAAAATTTTGTGTATATACCTTAATGTAATCTTCAAACAAATTGCTTGCATTTTGTTTTAGATATTTCTTCGCCTCACGATAAAAAACCGGTTAAAGAAACGATACCGGTTGGGTCCTACACTCTGATTGGAATTTTGAATCTATAGAAAAAATTAATAAGGATAAAAGGATATTAAATAGTGTAGCTTTGGGGAAATTTCAATTAAAGTATTGTAATATAGACAACTGACTTCACCTAGGTACAACATCTATGAAACGGTCTTTGCAGGGATCACTTGGGCACTTATAAAGTATAGGAACACTGACAGAGCTGGAAATAGACACTACAGTATCCTGACTATCATCACAGATAACTTTTTTCATGCAGAATTTGCAAGCCTGATAGAACCATTCAACGTCTACTATTATCATTTAACTATTCCAACTATGACAATAGATTTGACCTGCGTATAAGAAGAAAAATAAGGTGAACTGGAAAATAACAATTTTCTTGATGTACTATTTATTAAACTGGTTTTATTTTGTTTAAATAAGAAAAGTAAATAACATTAAGTAATCTAATAAATGAAGCGAACCTGAACTATGTCATTAACCTCAGCGATGCTGTTGAATTCAGTCTTGTTTAAGAAATCATCATTCAGGTTGACTAACATAGATGAGGCTGGTACGCCAACGGTCAATGATTTATCACGATTACATTTTGCAACATACCTAACATATAAAAATGTATGATTACATATTATATAGTGTTGTCACAAATAAAAACCTGAATGAATAAGTAAATGACTAAAACTTTCTTTGAATGACATAATCTCTTCTTCTTTGAATTTATGAACAGACGTGAAACCGCACACGAGTTTGAAACCAAGTATCCTTCTGATATCATACAAATATATAAGGTGATATAATGGAGCTCAAAATTTAATATTAGATATTTCATCAAGTAGGTATTAATTGAGAAAAATTAAGGTTAACCAAAACTAAATAATAAAATAAAAGTTTGACAAAACAAATTATATACAAAAACAGTAGTCATAAAGAAAATGGAGACAGGGAGCGGACCTCGAAAGTTCTTGAACTTTCCAAATTGTAAAATAATAACTATATTACGTGCTTCTGGATTCTTAAGAAAATAGTCATAGAGCTCCTTAGCATAACCATCCCATAAGGTACAAATATTTTAAAACCTCTGCACGTATTTTTTAAATACAATAATTATAATATGAAACACGTTCAAACAAATAATAAAAATAAGAAAAGTCAGATTATTCCAAATCTTGCATATGAAAGTTGAGCTTGAAAGCTTGTTTTCCATTATTGGTTATTATATCTTTAATGTTGTAGTACTTGACAACTAAACCAATGACATCTAAAAAATAAAGAAAACGTGTAAATAAATGTTATATACTTTTATGTGATTAAAAATCATCAAAACATGTAAGTTAATGTATAAAAAAATATATCCAATTGTAAAATGGATATACCTATGCTACCCGATTCAGAGACAGACCGTTTTAATATTGACTAAAAGCTGGTGAAGGAGAATGTCACACCCGGATATTTTTAAGTTGTAAAAAAAAGAAGAAGAAGAATAAAATAAGGAAATATAATTTAGGGTCCTAATAAAGGGACACCCAATAATTTAAATCGACACCCCCCTATACGCCGCGTATGGGTCCATACGAGACCCATGCCCGGCGTATAGCTATCGACCATTAATGCGTCATTAATGTCTGACATTCCACGTCACTTCAGGAACCTATACGAGGCGTATAGATCTATATGCCACGTATAGGTGGTGTCGAACATTAAAAGCGAGTAGGTAGCTATACGCGGCGTATGGGTCCATACGCCACGTATAGCTGTCGGTGCAGCAGTTGGGGACCTACCCACTTGTCATGTACGACACCGACCTATACGTGGCGTATGGACCTATACGCCCCGTATAGGTCCCTTTTTCGTTGTGTATATGAAGGGTGGCAACGCATTCGCGCACTCACAAAAAAAACGTAAAGGTTCGAATTCGCAAATTCGATCGTTTGTGATTGATGCTTAGATTCAAGATCGCAAGAAATTTGGGTTTTGTGGTTCAACATTTTCTTCTCGCAAATAATTTACTCGGTAATACTATATATTCTTACTTCAGTAAGTATTTACATACATATATACATATATCTGA
>BJCO01810495.1:0-12657 GCA_018326465.1 Flaveria floridana
AACCTATTGTCTCCCGTTCGAGTGCAGAAGCGGAATACAGAGGCATTTCTAACACTGCTGCTGAACTATCTTGGCTTCGAAACCTACTGGTGGAACTTCATCTTCCTATTCATGATGCCAGTATCATTTTTTGTGATAATGTATCGGCTGTATATTTATCAGGCAACCCTATACAACACCAGCGTACCAAACATGTTGAAATTGATATACATTTTGTCCGGGAAAAGGTACGTGTTGGATCTTTGCGAGTTTTGCACATTCCAGCAGACTACCAATACGCCGACATTTTCACCAAAGGCTTGCCGAGGGTTCTCTTCCAACGTTTCAAGTCCAGTCTTCGTGTGCAACCAGTTGACCCTTCGACTGCGGGGGCGTGTTAGATTAAATATATTTTGTAAATATTTCGTTATAATTATATTGATTTAGTTACCGTAGTATACTGATTTAGTTTCCATAGTTTCCTCAAAGTTTGTTAGACAATTGTATTATATATTTGACATTCTGTATTCAATGGGCACAAGGGGAATTCTCCTAAATTACAAATTTATCATCTTGGGTTGATTATTGTGCAATTTCAAAACGACTAGATGTTTGGTTAAGCAAATTTGGTGATCCTAAGCCTGTTGAAACACTGATTTCTTATCGCATGGATTTGGGGGAAATGTTCGAAGGAGATGATATTATATTGGGTCTTGCATCTTCTAGTGAAAATCAAGAGCATTTTGACATTACATCTGTGGACGTATGGAGTTCTTATCGCGAAGATGGGGGGTTGACGTTGGCAGGAGAAGAGGTTTTGTTTGGTGATTTGGGTCTGACATATTCTAATGAAAAACATGAGCAGATTACTGTGTTCTCATGGGGTTATGAAATCAAGGTTGCTCCAACATGGCTGCATTCAGTTCCTGTTAATCCTAATGCGCATTCGGCTGTGCAAACTAGTGTTCTTTCACGGTTCATATTTGCTACTTGTTATGGAGCAATGGCAGCTTTGATTATGTTCTTTGTGTGGTTATATGTTGTTGATCAGCTGAAAGTTCAGGTGGAAGCTTCTGCGCGCCCTGTTGATTTGAAATATGAAAAGATTGATGTACTTGAAGTGAAGAATTCCGAGACTGCTATGAAGTAAATAAATGGTATGGTAAGTTGACGCATAGTTTGTTAATCTAATTAGCTTCTAATTATGTAAATCTTAAAACTGTGATTTCAAGTTATTATCTTGATGAGATATGTGTTGTGGTTTGCTCTTCTGGGAATCTGCAAACATATTTCTTGCTACTTTGAACTTGTAAGGCATTTGGTCAGTAATCTTGTAAGACACTAATCATGATATGATATCTATGTTTATACTACGAGAGAAAGGTAAGGTTTGCTCTTATTTCACGCTCAGTCGAGTGAGGGTTATGATGGGTTGTTTGTTTGTTTGTTGTATGGATCATGTTCTTTCTGAATGAATGTTGAATGCCTGCATGAGAAGATTTTATTTTGTTTATAATGTTGTGTGAATTTTCTTGGAAGTTGGTGTTATGGATGCAGTAATGAAAGGATAATAATTATGGGTAATAAAAAATCTAGGGAAATTAGAAAATGATAATTTTTAATAAGTTTCTCACGTTGCATCTTTCGTGTAATCATTGGTAACATCATATCTTTTAAAACATTAATGATTTGGCTATTTTAATTTAAAAGATTATACAAAAGATGATGTTTGAAGGTTGTCCGATCTACATTCAATTCCAATAGTTATGGTAAAAATGAAAATTTGGAAACAAAGAGATCGAAGAACAAATCAGCTGTTTTGATTTTTTAGGCTTCTGCCTCGCTTCCACTGTAAGAAGTTTGTTATCTTCATCACATGATTTCGATCTCCATAAACACATACACACTAAACAGTGATTTTATATCAATAATTATCTATTAATCCACGTATCTACATAGATACATTCTCTTTAATTTTACATCTAATCTCCATCTATGTTTTCTTTCTGTTCAGATTTCCATTCAAATTAAACACAACATTTTCTTTTTGAGGTTATTAACGCCATAATTGAGTAGGGAAAATTAGATTTGAATATCAAATTCAAAAAAGAGAGAATTTGTCACTGTTATTAATCAACGAAAACAGGGGTGCTTCTTCTTCTTCTGTAACATTCATGGACGTCCAAAAAGATGACGATGCGCCGGGAGGTCCATTGAAAATTTACAATAATGAACAATTAGCCGTTGAAATTCCTGAAACAGCTCATAAGATCAGCAGCGGTACTCTTCTATTCAGTTTTTCTGGTTGTATTATGTTGGAATCTTTATTAGTTTAACTCATGATCTGATCAATCAAATTGCTTTCGGTTACTGCTCCATTCTGGGTTAATCCACTTGTTTTTGATCACGTAGATTCATGGTTTCAAGCGGGCATTGTTCTTACAACCGGTATCAACAGCGCATACGTGTTGGGATACTCAGGTGCAGTCATGGTTCCTCTTGGTTGGGTAGGTGGGGTGGTGGGTTTAATATTAGCTACACTCATATCACTATACGCGAACACGCTTATCGCAAAGCTCCATGAATTTGGTGGGAAAAGGCATATCAGATACAGAGACCTTGCAGGCTTTGTGTATGGTACTCACCAAACATCACAATTGTAGTTTCACATTCTGCAACTTACACATTCTTCAATACAGAGTTCATAGAATGATCATTTTCAGGTTCAAAAGCTTATTTGCTCACATGGGTATTGCAGTATGTGAATCTTTTCATGATCAACGTCGGCTATATCATGCTCTCTGGTCAGGCTCTAAAGGTAGGGATGATGTCTGCATATCTTTATTCATTCTCTATTTGTTAACTTTCTTGGTATGATCTTGCAGGCTATTTATATAACTTTCAGGGATGACAATGCCATGAAGCTCCCATACTTCATTGCAATTGCAGGGTTCACTTGTGGCCTTTTTGCAATTTGCATCCCTCATCTGTCGGCTCTAAGAATTTGGCTAGGGTTTTCAACGTTCTTGAGTCTAGTATATATTGTTACAGCAGTTTCCCTGTCTATACATGATGGTATAGTCGTGTGTTCTCTTATCTTTGATGGTTTCCTTCTGTTAGAATTGTTTTTTATGATCTAAATACAGGAATTAAAGCTCCAACGAGGGACTATAGCATTCCAGGAACACACACGGGCAAGATTTTTACAACCATTGGTGCTTCTGCAAGTCTTGTGTTTGCATTCAACACAGGAATGCTCCCAGAAATACAGGTAAAATTCAGAAACCACTCATGACTCTGTTATAAAGATGAATGATGTTTTCTATGTTATAGGCAACAGTGAGACCACCTGTTGTTAGTAACATGATTAAGGCTCTCTACTTCCAGTTTTCAGTTGGGGTTTTGCCCCTATACGCTGTAGTCTTCATTGGTTACTGGGCTTATGGCAACAGTGCATCTTCTTATTTGCTGAGCAATGTTAACGGTCCGGTTTGGGTGAAAACGTCCGCCAACATATCTGCCTTTTTACAGTCCGTTATAGCTCTGCATGTAATATTCTACCCATCAGTCTATTTGCAACATTTCATGTACGGTGTACAACATAGGAAACATCGTTTCTGATTAGTTTACTTGTAGATATTTGCAAGCCCGATGTACGAGTATCTGGACACTGCATATGGAATAAAAGGAAGTGCCTTGGGGTTTAGAAACTTGTCATTCAGAATCCTGGTTAGAGGAGGTTACATTACTATCACCACTTTGGTATCAGCAGCATTGCCATTTCTTGGAGACTTCATGAGTTTAACAGGGGCAATCAGCACATTCCCACTGACATTTATTCTTGCAAATCACATGTACCTAGTGGCCAAGAAACAGAAGCTAAATTCTATACACAAATCATGGCATTGGCTCAATGTTTCGTTCTTTGGTCTCATGGCTGTTGCAGCAACAGTTGCTGCCTTAAGACTTATTGCTGTTCACTACGAAACTTATCATATTTTTGCTGATATGTAACTGTAAGATAATGTAATAGTTGATTGATTATTCATGTAAAGGGTGATTATAATATATAGAGTTTACAATGCAAACCCTAAATACCTAATGGATGGTGGACTCATACTAATAAATCTAATATCTAATAAACCCTATACCTAATGAGTCCGTGGGCTCATACTAATTAATCTAATATCTATTATCTAATAGTAAGTTTAATTTACGTTGTAAAACTATTTTAACCCGTCGAATGTTTTCCAGACTTGGGTCTTGATCCAATTTTGTTTTAATTGGACGCAAGGAAAAATACAAAACTGTTTGATTTGTATAAACATCTAAATTGGAAATCTTTAACAAAGGAATGAGGTTTTTATACATAGGTTAGGAGTAGCTACATAGCGGAAAAGATAAAGGGAAATTAAGATGGTTTGGCCACGTTAAGATGAGACAAATGAAGGCGCTTGTTAGAGCAATAGATACCCTTAATGTCAAAGGGAGGAGTAAAGGCAAGCCCAAACCAACTTGGGAGGAGAAGATTAGACAAGATTTGCTCGAGTTGCAGGTCTCTGAGGACATAGTCCAAGATAGAAGTATGTGGAGACCTAGGATTAAGGTTGAGGACGTCTAGTGGAGAGTTTAGTTGTCTTATATGGGTCTTACCTAGTAACCCTTGCATGTTAGTACTTAGTATATTGTAGTCCATCTTTTGTTAACACTTGTATAGTGATCAAATATTAATCCTAGTATATTGTTGACCATTGTGTGCCTTTGTTCTCTAATGTATAATAATTGCTTAGTGCGTGTTATTTGATCGAGTATTGTCGGACTCTGCTTTTTGTGTGTATATTGATTGCCATGCTGAGTATTGTGTTTTTTTTTTCGTATTGGGTGTTTCGATCCTGGTGTGTGCATTGGAGTTGAGGGTCTCGCTAGAAGCAGCCTCTCTATCCTCTAAGATAGGGGTAAGATTTGCCTACATCTCATCCTCTCTAGACCCCCTCGGTAGCTTTGCTATGGATAGGATGGATGGGTAGTGTTATGGGTATTGGGTAACAAAGGAAAAACAACTTAATCCAATAACCAAAACACATTACATAAGCTAATTGTACGTAAGTTCATATGCAAGCAGCATTAGTGTCTTTGCAAGAAAATCCACTTGAATTTTCTGTGAATAGGTGCGTGCAATCTTCAAAAACTAACTGGTCTGATATGCAAAATAGACGTAATCGCGTAATATCAAGATACATGTGAGAAATAGAAGCGAAACAGAAGCATAATTAATAAAAGATATGATTATGTCACAGTAAATATTAAAAAAAACAAACATGTGTGCACTTGAACTATGCTTTTGCAGGTACATATGATTTACTTATCAAAGTTTCCACAAAAAATTCGATGATTAAAATCAGAAGATAAAATGAATCCATTTGACCTCAAAAAGTGTACATCTTCTAATAATATCTAATTTAAGAGAAAAAAAGGCATTGCAGGTCTACTCACTTTGAATAATCATCCAGAAACAAGCTTTACAACAATGCAGAGGGAGTTGAACATTATCAATAAGACTCTCAAATATTGAGTTGCATAAATGAGGCCGATGATTTGTCCCTTGAGGGAATTTCTCTTAACCCCTGAGTACTCTTGGAAGCTCCATCCTCTAGGTGCAAGAAAACGATCCTCATTCAATATTGCAAGTGAATTTGCAATAAGCAGACACCCCTCTAGTAGTGTCCAAAGACCCATATTCTGCATTTATGTATGGCTTAGTCAACTTTTAAAAAAAAAAACTTAAAAGACCAAAACCATATATGCTTGAAAACTGAATTTTCAGGTTGTATCATTAGAAAGTCATATGTTACAACTGTTTCCATATGTTATTGAAAGTCCCAGATCTGTTAAGCCTCTTCGTTGGTGGTGATAACCAATTCATGTTTCAGACGTTTCTTTCTCTTGAAAACTAACATCTTTGGCCCTTTATTGATAGCACAAGTGGTAATTTAGATTATTTTGTACGCACTAGAGGCTTAACTCTTCATTAATTGCATACTCATTCAATCCCATTACAGTTAATTCACATATCAATTAGCAAGCAAATGCACTGATTTAATCTCAGCGCACTTCATACACACTTTGAATAGTGAACCAAACTACCCTGCGATTTTGCATCTAGATAGCAAAAGCTAAATGGTTATAGGTAAAGCTCAAAGGACATCCGGTATTTTTGTACATAATGATACTTTTAAGGCAGACAATGTAAATAAAGTCAGCTACACGGACCCAAACAAGTGAGTTTCAAAAGCTCTCATGATCAGTAAATGCGATATAGATTTTATTGCCTTATTGGCATTGGCCATCATCAATGCGGTTTCATAGTTCATCCTGCTAATCATGTTTGGCAAGGCATCTAAACTAAGTTAACATTTTGAAAATACTTCAGCAGATTCAGATCAGAAAGATCAATAACATATCTAAAGAACTTTCCCGTCTGCTGACTTGCAAGTTATGTACACAAATGCTTCTACCTACCTACCGTAAACTAACAGCAACTATAGATTAATAAGGTTAACTAAGTTGCACGAATTCCATATTCGGATTCATGATGTTTCTCTGTAAATGAAAGAATCGAATAAAATTTTCAAGCATGTTGCTTTCTCGTTTAAAACCCTAAGTCGATTAATTAGACTTCTATATGTGAAACACGAAGATCAAACTGAACTTCAACATGAGAAAATTAAACCCTAAAATAAGGATAATCGTAGAAGAAAACAAGAACTCACCTCGTTTAATGAACCGCAAGATCAAAAGAGATGAATCGAGAGAGAACAAAGATCGATTCGATTTGATGCGTTAAAACTTAACGAATAGGCCAATTTAAAGGCTAATTGCGATTTAGTCCCCCATTTTTAAGTTTATGTAATCTGCATCCCAATCATTTTTAATCGTTTTGATTACCTGTTTTCTTATACAGACATATTGTTACTTGTGTTTCTATATTTTTTTGTTACATAGTTGAACAAATAACTGATGGTTGTATAGATATACTCTCATTACTATTCCTCTAAAAGCATATGCCATTCGGGCTTCATGATGTTTGTGGCCAATGTGAATCCAACATGACTAACGGTAGGCTATCGACGACACAAATTGCTGAGAAGAAGTATATGGCTATGGACTAGCATGGACGAGAATTGTGAGAGGGTAGGGGGGGGGGGATAGAGAGAGGATCCATGAAGCTTAATATGCATATACTCTTAACGTTAATTACATCTTATGTTCATGAGATCTGTTCACTAATTCTTAAGTTTGGTTCACTAACATCATAAATTCATCATGTCACGTTACATATGAGTAAAGTTTTTTCACTTTGCAACCATTCTATAACTTCCTTTTGCACTTTGCAATTGAGCCTCTCTCTAGTTCATGTTTTTTTTGCATTACTTGTTGCTTGTTTCTATTATCTAATCTATCTATTCTCACAAATGCAACCAGGGTAAGGATTAGCATAGAAATTCTCCTCGTGTTTCGGCTTAACTCCACCCAATCTTCGCCTCGGCCTGCTTGTTCTGTTTGCATGAACTTTCTTTACTTGCAACGAGAACTCATCCCAACTCATACGTCCTTTGTCTAGCTCATCAAACATCTTTATAAACTTTCTTCTGCACCAAATAGCAATTACAGATATCAATAGTCGTTTTTGTTTAGTTAGTAGTTGTGAACAAGGAAGACATCAAAAATAACATTTTAATTTAGCTAAATTGTTTATTGCTTATAAGAAGATAATAAATCTTCAAGAGATGACGCAGTACCAAGCGTCTAATTTCCCTCGAATAGAGGTCTCGGATTTAAATCACACTTTTGCTAAATATCCTGTCATGACCTCTTGAAGGTCACTAATTTCTAACTATTGGGTAAATAACTTACTTATGGGGATAAATTGTTTTCTGAAACCCTTTAAACATCCGATGGCCACGAATAGCCTTAGCCATGTTCCCATCATACGTATACACGAAAACATCACTCGCAAGTGCTAACGCATAATCCAATGCAGCAAGCTGATTTTGCAAGTCTTTAAAAGGCTTCAATTCATCTTCTGTTGCTAAAGTGGAATGTGTATAGACATTCATATACTTTTCCTTTAATTCATCAAGCCCATGTTCTCCATAGATATCACCTGCAACTATATAAATCTTTGTACTCGAAGGAAACCCCATAGCTTGAAGAAATATAGCAGATTCACGAGGTGTCAAAGGGCAGTTTCCTTGTTGACGTTTTAACGCGCTTTTGATCTTTTTAACCTTCCAATGCTTAACACTATATCTCAGTGATTTGATCTCATCAGCCTCATGCTGTGAGAGCCCATGTGTGCAGCCTGTGAAGGCTAGAATATCCTTTTCAAATCTAAAAATTAAATAAAAAACACATATAAAACATAGATTCATTGAAAACATTAGTTATGATTTGATAATGTATATTAGTCAGAGTTTCCATCTATTGTCATTATCAGTATAATGATTAGGAGTTATGATTTGATTAAGTTTTCTTTCACTCTTATGTATAGAAGAGAACAATTATATAAGGTTAGATACCTCAAATGCAGAGCAAGATAATGATCATTGTTTTGTTTAAGTCTATTGATTAGCTTTCTTGCGAGCTCATTGATGTTGTTTGTGCATTTTAGAGCCTCATACATGGTTCGACACCGGAGCTTTTGGATGGAATCGGGGATCCCATTGTTCGCGAGCCGTGAATCCGTGTGAAGAAAGTTGATCACTTTATGTTGCTTCAGTAGTGAAAGAATCTCACCTTGGTAATAACTGGGCTGCATGAAAATAATCCATTTGTTTAACATGAAAACTAACAATAATTTCTTACAATTAAGTTGTTGATCATGTATGGATATATAGACGTGCCTTTGACCACGAAATCGGATCCTTTTGATGGATTTCTACTTCTGCAAGATGTGGTGGAAGAGATTCGACTATATCAATGTCATCTTGAAGGGTCGTCTTGAACTGCTTGAGGTCAAATATATCTTTAAAATCACTGGAAACAAATCAGTTTCAGAAAGAAAAAACACAATTAATTGTTCATATTATTATGTAGGACCTGACAATTCCTACACCAAATACACCAACCCTCAAAGGACAGTTTAAAGACACGGGGCTTTGACGTAAGCTCTAAACTTTAAACAACTGTTTAAAGCGGCCGTAGATCGTCAGTGGTGTGTGTATAGCAGATCCCTGTATTGAATGAGCATCTTTTATGCACCTTGGATCGGTCCAAAATGATTTGTGATCCAAAGTTGGAAGAACCAATGTAGCATCCATGAGTTTCGCAATCGCCACCATGTCACTTATCTGTAATGATAAGATGAATTAACAACTATACCATCAAATTCAATATAGTTTTGCTAAGCATATGTTATTTGGAACAATGCTAACCCCCATTTTCATTTGGTTCAACCCACCATTTGCTTGAACTAGAATGTAACCGTTTGTTGTAGCACTTCGATTTCCTGATGAGATTCAAAAACTTGCAAAATTGGTAATGAGTGAATCGAATATTTCAATCTTTGCGAAAAGTGTATATGTGAAATGAGATTAGTTTGCATACTTGTTTCGCTTGTTAAACGATCAATACAACCATGATGTTTGTCACTAACAGGATTCCTCCATATGTAAGAATCCTGTAAACAAATGTCTTTAAAATCCCAAAAAAGGGGGAAAACAAAAGGAGTTCGTGATCGAAAACCTGTGCATATTCAGGATTTGTCTCAGAAAGAATTTGACGCCTGATAACGATATGATCATCTTCGTCTGCGCGTATTTCCTTGTTAAATCTAATCATGTGTAGATACTTCATGAACATAATGATAACCATTATCAACATCAACACGGTGAGAATACAGTTGATCTTATTCCTTCGTGGCTTTATACATATCAATAAAGAAATTGTTCTTCTGTATATGATGCAACAACCGTCTATAGGCGCTTTCCACCGGTGGTGATGATGGTGATATTTGTTAAAATAACCACCGCCACCGCCACCTATTTCCGGCAAAGATCCTGTTGAATGAGCGATAGTTTTTTTTCTTGTTGATATGGGCAAAGTGTTATGCTTCTTGCACTTGTTTCCTCTTGATGGCATTATAACGAGATCAATGTATATAAGAAATGGATGTAAATATTGCATTTATGCATCGAGTTTTCGAAAATTCAGAGTTTTGATTCATGAGGAAGAAGGTGAATGAAATAGATAACTGTTTTCTTTTAATTTTCTAAAGATGGCCGCTCTCAACTTTTTGTTGAAATTTTTTGGCATGGTCGCTAATTATTCTACAGAAAACCATGAAAAGTGTATTTGCATCTCAATATTAACTTCATAAACAAATAATTCATGTTTTTCCACGCATATCATACCTTTTTTTAATAGAAACTTGCATGAAGTCACACTACATGATGTCACGTACAAATCTGTACATATAGTGTAGCTTCATCAAAAGGTTTTTAATTAGCTGCAACTCATGTGTCATGCGATATCTATTATTTAATGTATTTGTTTTTCTAGATCGTATACATTCTTACAAATTAGTCAATCAATAAGAGAATATATATTAACGTGATTTTTGCTTTTAGCTAGAAAATTATCATCGCTAACCAACTTATCATATATTTACAATATCCATGTAGTCTTGGCATCATGATATGTGAACACACGAGTATGTTTCACATACTCTCCTTGTCATAATTTCAGGCTTTTATAGCAATTTATTGTTTTAGTCATACTTGATTTGTTTTCAAGTATTTGATGGATTTGTTCTTATCTACAAATTAGTTTGATAACCAAAAGTGTTAGTATTGGGATTTTCATCTTAAACATGTGAATTACATTCGTGTGTATAATATTTTTTGTCACTTACATACTAAGATCATTTTGATAACGCTATGTGATGATAAACTAATAAAAGATACAACATCTACCGTCTCGTGAAACTAGACTTAATAACCATAGATACATGTATGATTAAAAAAAATATCAAGACAATCAAATAAAATTTCTGATGTTAGTATGAAAGTACACTATAACCAGCATAAGATAATTATTTTTATTATTTTCTCGTTAAGTTAGGGGCTGTTTGGTTGGGTCTGACTGAGCCTGGTCAGACGTGAACGTCTGACTCGGTCAGACCTGGGGTGTTTGGTTGCTTGCCTCTTACCGGAGAAGAGGTCTGACCGGAGCTCCTACCCGGTCAGAGCTCAACCAAAATCTGACCCGCGGTCAGACGTGGAGGAGGAGTGAGCGAGGGCAGCGATAGTCAGAGTGAGGGGCAAGGAGAGTGGCTCGGTGGCGGTCTGCGACGACGAGTGCAGATCCGGTGACTGAGATGGCGGTGATGAAGGGCGGTGGAGGCGGAGACGTCTTGGACCCATATGGCGATGATGAAGTTGAATGAGATCTGTTCTTCCGACGAGGGCGAGGATGCCGAAAGGTTGGGGCAGTGGGTTGGGCGAGGATGATGAAGGGCGGTGGAGGCGGAGGTGCAGTCAGACGGTGGAGTCGGAGGTGGACGCGGAGGTGGAGTCAGACGGTGGGGGAGGTGGCGTGAGGTATGCGAGAGAATAGGTTGGGGCAGTGGGTGGTGTGGGTTATAAATTAGAGTGTATAACCAAACACGCTTATTGGTTCAGACCTCTTATCAGTTCAGATTTCTTACTGGTTCAGACCCTCTTATTAATTCAGCACTTATTCAATCAGATATTGCCAAACAACACCTTAATCTCTTCTGAAACAAGAGTTTGGGCCGCGTAATTCTAAAACCAATTATCTACAAGCCCATATAAGCCCTAACAGTTGACCCAATATAATTCACACCCATAAATACTCATCAGCTCTCAATGTAAGCCGATCTAGGGTTTATTGCTTCTTCATCAACACAGGCGGTCGGCATCTGCTCAAGCAAAATGGTGAAGGATCGTCAAGGAGAACGCGTCAGGTATAATGCATTCGTATAAACCCTAATCTCCAACTCATATTCAAATCCATACAAAACTCACTTTTTTTAAACATTTTCTTTTTCAATTTTAGACTCTACACCAGAGGAACGATTCTCGGATACAAGAGGTAGAATAAAGTTCACGATCGTATTGTATTTGATAAATTTGTTATTTGTTTATCGGTTATTGAAATTGAAATCGGAAATTTGTTGTTTTTTGTGTGATTTTGATTAGGTCAAAGTCGAATCAGTATCCAAATACGTCTTTGATTCAAATTGAAGGAGTGAACACCAAGGAAGAGGTAGCATGGTACGAAGGGAAACGCATGGCGTACGTTTACAAAGCTAAAGTGAAGAGGAATGGATCACATTATCGGTGTATTTGGGGGAAAGTTACAAGGCCTCATGGTAACACTGGTGTTGTGCGGGCTAAGTTCAAGTCTAATCTCCCACCCAAATCTATGGTATTATGAACTTTGAAGTTATAACGTTTAGTTGCGTTTGGTGTTTTTTTTTTTGTTTGAAAGTTGTATCTTTGTTTTTGCAGGGATCTAGGGTTAGAGTGTTCATGTACCCAAGCAATATCTAAGGTACCATCTTTATCTATCTGTGTGATTGTAATCTTGATAAGAGTTTTATAGGTGTTTGAATGAGCTATTAAAGTTGTTATAGCAGCTTGATCATTGTTATGG
>BJCO01810501.1:0-10121 GCA_018326465.1 Flaveria floridana
AATGAAAGATAAACTTTTCTATTTATACTAATCTAAGACAATTACAATGTAAAAACCTAGACTAATAATGTTGACTCTTGTTGACTTGTTGACTTCATGCTTCAATTTTTTTCATCTTCTTGTTGACTTGAATCCCAAGATAGATGAAAGACTAGCCACCACCTACCCCTCCCAGACCCTGCTGTTGAGTGGGATATACTAGGTTTGTTTCTTTGTTTGTTTTTGTTGACTTGAATGTTGACTTGGAAATTTTCAATTTATTCTTGTTGGCCAAAACCTAACAATACTCCCCCTAAATTGTAGAATTCCAATTATAAAGGTTGGAGCTTGAAGCTTGAACCTTGATGGTGCTTTCTGATGAAATAGTTGATTCAAGTGTTGATGTTGTTGTTGATGTTACGGAAGCGTGTGTTTGAATCAACTATTGTGTGATATTGATGTTCGTGATTGTATACTTGATATTTCTTCTGCTTTTGATCTTGAAATTGAAGTTGATGAACATCAAGATCATTCGACTCTGATGCTTTTGATGTTATAGGCTACTATTTGAACTTCACTGATGTAGTGCATTGTGTGTTCCCGAATCAAACGGGATCGTTGAGCTTGGATCTTATGATTCAATATAATATGATCAAAATTTGATGGAATGATGCTAAAATTTAATAATGATGAACACAAAAGTGTTTAATGCTTGTTGTTTATTGACTTGATAATAAATTCATCATCCATGAAGGATGATGATATGATGTTGGTGATGGAATGTGATTCCCACACTTGGTTATGAACCATACATGCCTTCTAATAAAAGATAAACTATTCTATTTATACTAACTAAGACAATTACAATGTAAAACCCTAGACTAATAATGTGGACTCTGGTTGACTTGTTGACTTCAAGGTTTAATTTTTTTCACCTTCTTGTTGACTTGAATGTTGACTTAGAAATCTTAAGTTTATTCCTTTTGGCTAAAACCCAATAATGCTACCCCTAAATTGTATAATTCCAATTATAAAGGTTGAATCTTGAAACTTGAGCCTTGATGGTGCTTTCTGATGAAATAGTTGATTCATGTGTTGATGTTACGGATACGTGTGCTTGAATCAACTATTGTGTGATATTGAGGATCATGATTGTATACTTGATTTTGCTTCTTCTTTTGATCTTGTAATTGTTGTTGATAAAGATCAAGATTATTTGACACTGATACTTTTGATGTTATAGGCTATTATTTGAACTTCACGGATGCTTGTTGTTTATTGATTTGATGATAAATTCATCAAGATCATTTGCTAAAATTTAATAATGATGAACATAAAAGTTTTTAATGCTTGTTGTTTATTGATTTGATGATAAATTCATCACCCATGAAGGATGATGATATGATGTTGGTGATGGAATGTGATTCCCACACTTGGTGGTGAACCATCCATGCCTTCCAATGAAAGATAAACTTTTCTATTTATACTAATCTAAGACAATTACAATGTAAAAACCTAGACTAATAATGTTGACTCTTGTTGACTTGTTGACTTCAGGCTTCAATTTTTTTCATCTTCTTGTTGACTTGAATCCCAAGATAGATGAAAGACTAGCCACCACCTACCCCTCCCAGACCCTGCTCTTGAGTGGGATATACTAGGTTTGTTTGTTTGTTTGTTTTTGTTGACTTGAATGTTGACTTGGAAATTTTAAATTTATTCTTGTTGGCTAAAACCCAACAATACTCCCCCTAAATTGTAGAATTCCAATTATAAAGGTTGGAGCTTGAAGCTTGAACCTTGATGGTGCTTTCTAATGAAATAGTTGATTCAAGTGTTTATGTTGTTGTTGATGTTGCGGAAGCGTGTGTTTGAATCAACTATTGTGTGATGTTGATGATCATGATTGTATACTTGATATTTCTTCTACTTTTGATCTTGTAATTGAAGTTGATGAAGATCAAGATCATTCGACTCTGATGCTTTTGATGTTATAGGCTACTATTTGAACTTCACTGATGTAGCGCATTGTGTGTTCCCGAATCGAACAGGATCGTTGAGCTTGGATCTTATGATTCAAATTAATATGATCAAAATTTGATGGAGTGATGCTAAAATTTAATAATGATGAACACAAAAGTGTTTAATGCTTGTTGTTTATTGACTTGATGATAAATTCATCATCCATGAAGGATGACGATATGATGTTGGTGATGGAATATGATTCCCACACTTGGTGGTGAACCATACATGCCTTCTAATAAAAGATAAACTATTCTATTTATACTAATCTAAGACAATTATAATGTAAAACCATAGACTAATAATGTTGACTCTGGCTGACTTGTTGACTTCAAGGTTCAATTTTTTTCATCTTACAGTTGACTTGAATGTTGACTTAGAAATCTTCAATTTATTCCTGTTGGCTAAAACCCAATAATGCTACCCCTAAATTGTATAATTCCAATTATAAAGTTTGAATCTTGAAACTTGAGCCTTGATGGTGCTTTCTGATGAAATATTTGATTCATGTGTTGATGTTATGGAAGCGTGTGCTTGAATCAACTATTATGTGATATTGGTGATCATGATTGTATACTTGATTTTGCTTCTGCTTTTGATCTTGCAATTGTTGTTGATGAAGATGAAGATCATTTGACTCTAATAGTTTGATGTTATAGGCTACTATTTGAACTTCACGGATGTTTGTTGTTTATTGTTTTGATGATAAATTCATCAAGATCATTTGCTAAAATTTAATAATGATGAACATAAAAGTTTTTAATTCTTGTTGTTTATTGATTTGATGATAAATTCATCACCCATGAAGGATGATGATATGATGTTGGTGATGGAATGTGATTCCCATACTTGGTGGTGAACCATCCTTGCCTTCTAATGAAAGATAAACTTTTCTATTTATACTAATCTAAGACAATTACAATGTAAAAACCTAGACTAATAATGTTGACTCTTGTTGACTTGTTGACTTCATGCTTCAATTTTTTTCATCTTCTTGTTGACTTGAATCCTAAGATAGAGGAAAGACTAGCCAACACCTACCCCTCCCAGACCTTGCTCTTGAGTAGGATATACTGGGTTTGTTTGTTTGTTTGTTTTTGTTGACTTGAATGTTGACTTGGAAATCTTCAATTTATTCTTGTTGGCCAAAACCCAACAATACTCCCCCTAAATTGTAGAATTCCAATTATAAAGGTTGGAGCTTGGTGCTTGAACCTTGATGGTGCTTTCTAATGAAATAGCTGATTCAAGTGTTGATGTTGTTGATGATGTTGGGGATGCATGTATTTGAATCAACTATTGTGTGATATTGATGATCATGATTGTATACTTGATATTTCTTCTGCTTTTGATCTTGTAATTGATGTCGATGAAGATCAAGATCATTTGACTCTGATGCTTTTGATGTTGTAGGCTACTATTTGAACTTCACTGATGTAGCCCATTGTGTGTTCCCGAATCGAACGGGATCGTTGAGCTTGGATCTTATGATTCAAATTAATATGATCAAAATTTGATGGAGTGATGCTAAAATTTAATAATGATGAATACAAAAGTGTTTAATGCTTGTTGTTTATTGATTTGATGATAAATTCATCATCCATGAAGGATGATGATATGATGTTGGTGATGGAATGTGATTCCCACACTTGGTGGTGAACCATCCATGCTTTCCAATGAAAGATAAACTATTCTATTTATACTAATCTAAGATAAAACCCTAGACTAATAATGTTGATTCTTGTTGACTTGTTTACTTCAAGCTTTAATTTTTTTCATCTTCTTGTTGACTTGAATGTTGACTTGGAAATCTTCAATTTATTCTTGTTGGGCAAAACACAATAATACTCCCCCTAAATTGTAGAATTCCAATTATAAAGGTTAAAGCTTGAAAGTTGAACCTTGATGGTGCTTTCTGATGAAATAGTTGATTCAAGTGTTGATGTTGTTGTTGATGTTGCGGAAGCGTGTTGTTGAATCAACTATTGTGTTATATTGATTATCATGGTTATATACTTGATATTGCTTCTGATTTTGATCTTCTAATTGTTGTTGATGAAGATCAAGATCAGTTGACTCTGATGCTTTTGATGTTGTAGGCTACTGTTTGAACTTCACTGATGCAGCCCACAAGGGGCGCTTCTAATGGTCACAAGGGGCGCATTAACTGATGTCTTCTTGAGCTGCAAGGGGTGAATAACAGTTGCTGATTGAACTAATTAAGTGCAGCCTATTTGATGCTGAAACTATTGTAGTTCTGCTGCTGATCTGCAGCTTAAATTGCTGCTGAAACGCGGCTGAATTTTCTGCTGTTACGCTGCTGATTCGCGACTCAATTTGCAGTCAAAATGATTGTTGTTCTACTGCTGTTATGCTACTGGTTTGCTGCTGTTTAGCTGCTGAAACACAGCTTAATTTGTTGTTTTTTGTTGCTGAAACGCAGCTTGTTTTGCTGTTGTAAAGTTACTGATTTTGCTGAATGAATGCAGCCCATAATGATGCTGAAACGTTGTTGTTTATGTACTAAAAGTCTGCTGAAACACAGCTCTTATGTTGCTTATTTGCTGCTGCGTTTTGCTGATGTTTCTGCTATGCAGCTTTAAAGGAGGTGCATCATATGTGATAGGGGGTGCAGCAAAAGTGTTGTGGGAAGCATGTGATGTATAGGAGGCGCATATGCTGCAGAACCCAACTCAGAAGGCACATCACACAACAAGGGGGCGCACCAAATTGTTAAAGGGGCGCACCAAATTCCCTTTGTGAGCTGTTCAAACTCCATGGATGATGATCTTCTTGTTGCTCTTTCTTTTTTTGATGATGTTGATAAAGTTTGGGATCATACGGATGATAATCAAGAGGATTAGGAGCTGCAAATTTTGTGCAGCCCTAAAGGGAGCACATCAAACAGAACACAAAGGGCGCATCTAGTGCGCTTTTCTTGCTCTTTGTTCTTGTTTGGTCAATCCTCTTGATGTCCTGTTATTGTTTCTGATCTTACGGAACTTGTATGATGATAACAGAAGGACCCGGAGCTGCTCGAACAATTCTGAAAATCCCTCATAAGGGGCGCATCTATCACCTTAACGTTCAGCTCATCTTCAATTTTCAGCCCATGAATCACTTCATTTTGGCTCTAATTATTGTTGTTTATGTTTGATTCATGTTTAATTGATGTGATAAATCATTTTTCATCAATTAAACATGAAATTAGAGCTCAATCCACATCCAAATCCATGGATTAATGAAGAACATGAATAACATTCAAAAACCCACTTACTTGATTTTTGATTTTGATCCAAAATTGATGTTGATGCTGATTTGTTGATGAAATTGCTGTTGTAACATCATGTTGATGGATCGAAATCAATCCAAGCTCCGTTTCCATGTTTCAGATCAGAGAATTTCTGAAAAACACAAAGAACACACACACTAGTGTGTGAAAATGATGAACATGAATCTGAAAATCCCAAATCTCATGTATTCTGCTCCAAACTTTGATTTCTTGCTTCCAATTGTTGATTTGATCATAGATGATGATGAAACAACATCAGATTCATGCTGAATCCATCAGATTCACCTCAAATCCTTGGATTTTTCATGAAGAACACTCTAACTTTTTCTTCAAGTTTTCTTCAAGTTTTCTTCAAATCTTCTTCCATTTTAGCAATCTAACCATGAAATCTGATCAAAATCAATATGAATCCTATAACTCGAGCTCTGATACCAATTATGTGTTCCCGAATCAAACGAGATCGTTGAGCTTGGATCTTAGGATTCAAATTGAGATGATCAAAATTTGATGGAACGATGCTAAAATTTCATAATGATGAACAAAAAAGTGTTTAATGCTTGTTGTTTATTGATTTGATGAAAATTCATTATCCATGAAGGATGATGATATGATGTTGGTGATGGAATGTGATTCCCACACTTGTTGGTGAACCATCCATGCCTTCCAATGAAAGATAAACTATTCTATTTATACTAATCTAAGACAATTACAATGTAAAACCGTATACTACTAATGTTGACTCTTGTTGACTTGTTGACTTCAAGCTTCAATTTTTTTCTTCTTCTTGTTGACTTGAATGTTGACTTGGAAATCTTCAATTTATTTTTGTTGGCCGAAACCCAACAATCTGGATTTCAAAGTTTATCCCTTTGTATAAAATTCGTCTGAAATCTAACCATCTAAATATATCTTCAACGGTTTCCTCTCTTTTTCCTTACTCTTCATCTACAAAAGTTCAAATCCTAAATTCACCCAAAAAACCGACTTTGTTCTTACTTTTTTCAGTTCTAAGCTACTCAAAGTGGCTAACCCTCATCCCTAAAACCAACCAGATTTTTCCATGCAACTACATAGGCAACACAACCAAGTTGATCTGTTATCATCCAAGAAAGATCCTGGTTTCTTAGATGTTTGCCACTTCTTATCTCACTCCAACTATATCAATACACTCACTATATACCCTCATTGTATAAAGATCAACTCCTAGAGTTCTGGAGGACCTGCCAAGAGGTCATCTTGGAAGGTGAGAAGGCATTGTCTGCCACAGTATAGAGAAGATAATTTTCATCACTTCAGCCACCATCAACTCTCATCTGAGGCTGGATGTTGAATAAGGTGAATTGTCCCTCACCAAATCTGCTGTAAACAACTCATTTTGGTAGATTGTCTATAAAGGGGACTACTTATTAATAACCTTAAAAGGGTAAGGTTTCCTCTTAATGGAAATATCTCCTCCATGTAGTCATCCATTTTTTATCCACCAAACATGGAGGTTGGGACCAAACGCCTGAGAACTTATCCTACATAGTCTATGGGATGGTTCAAGGGGTCAAGTTCAGGTTCTCTCAGTTTGTTTATACAAACCTGCTTTCTAACTTAGACTCCTTGGAGTACTACATGTTCCCTATATATGTTCAACACATTCTTAACTATGAATTAGGCTCACAGTTAAGGGGAACGGGTATTACTCTTAAACCGGGACAGATGAAGCATGACATCTTCAAAACAATAAGAAAGTCGACTGTTCACTTCTTAAGGGTAGATATAGCCCTGGTCCTAAATATGTTAGAGTTCATTGCTCAAGGTGACAACTTAGAAGCACAAGCCAATGTTAAACCCACACCTTCTACACCTGCACCACCCACACAACCACAAATCACCCTAACCTAAACTAGTCAGGATGTCTAGGCACCCATACACTCCCCCATGCAGGAGGAAGTGGACACTATAGCTCCCACTTCTCCTAAGGAACAGACCATGTTTCTTTGATCAGTGCTGAAGTCTCTCATGATTAGTGTGACACTCGGTCAAATAGGTCAACGCTCGCACTAGACTATTTTAAAAACAATCCTTTATTTGTTATTCATTGTGTTTGACTAGTTGAAAAACCTAAATAACGATTCTAACAAACCTTACAATCGGTTAACCGTTATGTTTAATAATAATAATAATAGTAATACTAATAACAATAATAATACAAATAATAATAATAACACTAAAAATAACAATAAAACTAATAATAATAATTAGTTGGTAAGTCTAGTGTCATGCATGGATGACACCTAAAGCCCACTTGATTCTATAAACCATCTAAACACACACACTCCAAACACATACCCATACACACTACCTTTCCATCTTCTCACTTTCACCACCTCCACACCCACACCACCACCATCGGATACCACCACCACCGCTGAGACTATCACCACCGCCGGCCGCCCCACCGTCGGCCACCACAACCACCGATCATCACCACCGTCCCGTCACCCTCACAACCAAGCCCAACCCCCGATTATCACCACCATCCCGTCACCTTCACCACCGAGCACCACCACCGACCCGTCACACCACCACCTTCGATCACCACCATCAACCCGAAACCACCACCTTCAACCCGGAACCACCACCATCATCAACCCAGAACCACCATCACCATCAACCATCATCATCGCCCAACACCACCACCACTCTCGATCACCTAACCCCCACTCCCGTCGGCCACCGAGTGCGCGACACCCCCTTCTCTCGAACACACCATCACCACTATAAGAATCCTTCATCACCTTCATTCGAGTTAAAAAGAGTGGCTTACTAGCTAAGTTACCGTAAAAGCCTTGGAGGAACAATCAGGTGATAAGGAGTCTTCGTACTAACGTTAGTAACCGTTGGTTTAAGCTCAAGGTATACTCATTTAAGTTAGATAATCCTTATTACTTCATGCAGGGATGATCAAGATGATAATCTTGATAAATCCTAGTTTCACCCAGTTGAATGTGTAATGAAAATGATATTATGATAAAAATAATGTTTTCATGAAAAATGGCTTTTAAAAGGGATTATAAATCTGAAAATTTCATGTTAAAAGGGTATTAGTTTGATGTTGTTGATATGATTTGGGTTCAAAAGAGTATATTTAGTTATATGTATATGTTGCATATAGATCTATGTGTATGTATGTGTAGATTGAGAAAATCTGGAGATCATAAGTTCATAGGATAACTAAGTTGGAATGATGTTATAATAAAGACATAAAACATGGATTAAGCAAATATGATGGATGATGTTGGATATAAGGCCATAGGGATGTGATTAAGATGATATAATGTATGATGTTGAAAAGAAAAGTTTAAGACAAAATATTGATATCAAATGTATGCTTGGACATATTATAAAAAATAACTTAGATGAAAAGTTGGATGACAAAAGACTTGAGGGCTAGAAACCATGATCAAAGACCGCACGTAAGACTCAAAAGGATGTTATGACTCGACAAAAGACGACAAGTGAGACCCCAAGACTTTATAAATATACCCATATAAAACAGAAAAATAATATGAATATTTTGGACAAATAACAACGAATTAAAGGAAAATATATATAAAAATGTATTTTTAAACAAACAGCCTCAAGGCAATGGATTTTGAAAGGATTGTTAATACATTCGTAGATTTAAAAATAATATTAATTTTACAAAAAGAATGCATGTTTTATTAATTAACAATGTTACCATCGTTAGAAACTGTTTTATAAAAGAAATGGATTTTTTTAAATAAAAATACAAAATTTACTATTTACAAAAAGAATTGGTAAATCTTTAAACAAATTACCACAAACTATAAAAATAAATATGAATTTGAGATTGTGATAGTATGAATCATCTAGTTTAAGAATATAATACAAAAGGAATAAACGTAGGATTTACAAGTAGACTAGTGATATTAGATGCCTAGTTAAATAAGAAACACACGTTTAAGATAGATAGTTTATAAGAGGGATGCAATGCAACTCATGGTTTCTTAGGAAAAGTGATATGCATTTACAAATATCAATGAATTTCCTTAAACTATGATAAAAACATTTTATTTTTAAAAGGAATAAGTTAGGTGAATAAGCATTTTCATAAACATGCTTTGTCAAATGTTAATTAAGTCTTCCACGTCTAGGATCTGGATAGATCAGTGCAAGACATTTCTGATCAGTTATTGATCACGTACAAAGGTGAGTGGTTCGGCACCATTTCCTTTAAATATTTTTTTATTTAAACTGTTTGGGGGGAAAAACATGGTAAACTGTTTTTATTTACATGATGGGTAAAACGAGGATAATGTCACACCCTCAATTTCCACGAACGGGGTTTTACCGTTAGGCGTGTGACATACCAGGATCTCAGACACAGTCATATCGAACGACACTATATGAATTTAGAAATAAACATTCGACTTCATTCAACAGAACATAAACAAAGTTTACAATAGTGCGGAAACGTTTACAAAAGTGGTAAATCCATTACAGAACTGCTACAATAGCCATGTTTATACAAATGTTCAATGCTGAAAATAAACTAGATGAATGCATGTCCTGTGCGCATATCCTGAAGCGTGCCTCAAAAGCTTATGCGTTCCTGTGACCTGAGAAAACATGCTAAAGTGTGTCAACATAAAGTTGTTGAGTTCACAGGTTTAATCAACAATAAACGTATTCGTAAGTGTTTCCATGTTTTGCGTTTCAATGGTTTAGTACATAAAGCATATCGTTAGGTAGCTAGCCTATGTTCTTGTTACTTAGCGTTTCAAACCGAAGCTGACTGTTTACGTCCTATTGTGTT
>BJCO01810507.1:1464-15638 GCA_018326465.1 Flaveria floridana
TTTCAGTATAGTAGCATGAGATTGTCTACACATCATATCTGATCATGTCAGACTTTGTTGTCGAGTGAAATATGCAACTGATCTCACTAATGTACTATTATTTCTCACATATTGCAAAACAGATTTATTCCTAAAACATGAATTAACAAGAAAGACACTATTTTTTGTATCTTTTGTTTTATATTTTTATCTTTGATTTTTGATTTTCTGTTTTTGTATTTGGGTTTTCTGTAATAAGAAAACAAGCACACACAACTCTATAATCAGACAACTAACTTTAACAGTTTCTCTTGCTATGACCTTTGGATAAGGAAGGGTTCTAATCATGTAAAGACTCAAAGAACTAAAAATCTCAAAAACTAGTTTTACACATGGTTAATAAGACCAATTGACTCTACTAAATACTCAAACCGTCCTAGTAAGAAGGCTTTAGTAAATAGGCCTGCCAACTGTTTTTCAGTTGCAATTTGAACGAAAATGATTAAACCTTTTTTAGAGTTATCTCTGAGAAAATGATATCGAATTTTGATATGTTTTGTTTTTAAATGTTGGACCGGATTAGCTGTAATGAACATAGCAGAAGTGTTGTTAATGTAAATTGGTGTTTTATGAAAATTGAACCCGTAATCCAGCAATTGGTTTTGTAACCGAAGGATTTGAGAGCATCCTACTGAAGCAGCTATGTACTCAGCTTTTGCGGTTGAAACAGAGACATTTGCTTGTTTCTTACATTGCCACAAGACTAATCGAGGACCTAAAAACTGACAACCACCCACAGTAGATTATCTATCTTGACAACATCCTCCATAATCACTATCAGTATATCCATGTAACTCAAAGTTTCCCTCGTAAGGATACCATAGCCGTAAACCCGGTTTACCTTTGAGATACTTGAATATCCTTTTGACATCAATTAAGTGGGATTCCTTTGGGCTTAATTGATAACTAGCACAGACACAAATAGCATACATTATGTCCGATGTAGAGGCAGTAAGATACATAAAGGAACCAATCATAGATCTGTATAAGGTTTGGTCAACTGATTTTCCTTTTGGATCAGGCTCAATCATAAAGTTTATGTCAGCTGGATTTCTAATGGACTGACAATCTTGTAGTTTAAATTTCTTCAAGAGCTTGTCAACAAACTTCTCTTGATTGATGAATACACCATCTGTAGATTGTTGAACTTATAATCCAAGAAAGAAATTGATTTCTCCCATAGAACTCATTTGAAATCGTGACTTCATGATTTCTTCGAATTCATTGCACAATTTTGGGCAGGTGTAACTGAATATGATATCATCAACATCTACTTGTACACATAAGAGATCATCAGCATCCTTCTTTATGAATAAAGTTGGATCGATTTTCCCTCTCATGTATCCATGTTGGAGTAGGTGTTGTGACAATGTTTCATATCACATTCTTCGAGCTTGATGAGGTCCATACAAAGCTTTGTAAAGCTTGTACACATGATGTGGAAATTCTGAATCTTCAAAACCCGGATGTTGCTTCACATACACATCATCGGTGATTGGACCATACAAGATTGCACCTTTAATGTCCATTTGATACACTTTGAGTTTCATGAATGATGCATAAGCCAGGAAGACATGAATTGATTCAAGTCTTGCAACCGGAGCAAATACTTCATCATAATCAATACCCTCTTCTTGAGTGTATCCTTGTGCAACAAGTCTCGCTTTATTTCGAATGACAATTCCTTGATCATCTGTTTTTTTTCTAAACAACCATTTTGTGCCTATAGCATTTTATCCTTCAGGTAAATCCACAAGATTCCACACTTCTTGTTTACAGAATTGCAGTAATTCTTCTTGCATATCCTCAATCAAACCATTGTCCTTTAACGCTTCGATAACGTTTTTAGGAAAAACTTGAGAATGAAAACACGAGTATAAGAAAAGGTTTGCTTGTTCTGATTTGCTTCTCGTTATTCTATCATTCAATGAACAAATAATCTGAGATGTTGGATGGTTCTTGTGAATACGAGATGTTGGAATCTTATTTCCTTGAATATTAACTTCTAGATTTGTTTGATTCAACATGGAGAGCTGATGCAGTAGGCTAGAAGAATATGGATTGAAATTTGGAACTTGAGTCAGTGAGTTGATAAAATAATCAAGATTTCTAGAATCAACTGCATCACAAGAGATGGATGATGTTCCAGACTCGGGTTGCACAAATTCAGTACCATCATTAGGAATTGGTTAAGAAACATCTTGACCTTCTGAAACTAAATGATCTGAATCTTGATGAGATTGATCATTTTCATTGAATCGAATCGTTGAATCCTTGACAAAAGAGAAGAATGGATACTCTGGGCTTTGATCATCTGGGTCGTCTGAATTTGAGTCATCACTAAAAGAACCAAGATCTCCTTGAGTTTTCTTCTTACCTGTAGAGTCAAGCAAGTTAGATTGATCAAACAAGTTAGAATGAAAAGAGTTTGACAATGAGTCTAAATCAAATAACCAAGTAGGACAATTTGAAACTGATGGAAAAGAATTTTACAAGAATTTAACGTTGAAGGTTTCAATTATAACATTAGTCCTAGAGTTATAAACTTGATAGGCTTTTGAAACAGATGAATATCCAACGAAAAATCAATTATCAGATTTTGCTTCAAATTTTCCTAGATGATCACTTGAATTTAGAATCATGACTGGACAACCAAACGATTTAAGGAAATCTATGTTTGGTTTCCTGCCAAACATCAACTCATATGGAGTTTTCGGTTTATCTTTCACGATTAACATTCAATTCTGGACGAAACACGCAGTTGAGATAGCTTCATCCCAGAAAGTGATCGGAATTTTAGCATCTGGTAACATAGATCGTGCAGCCTCAATCAGTGTTCTGTTCTTCCTCTCAGCAACTCCATTTTGTTAAGAAGTTCTGGGAGCACTGAACTGATGAGCGATCCCTTTCTCTGCACAGATCATATCGATATTAGCATTTTTGAATTCCGTACCATTATCACTTCTTATTATCTTCACTTTGTGATCTAATTGATTTTCAACTTTAATAATGAATTGTTTTAATAATTTAGCCGTTTCAGATTTATCATGCAAAAAGAAAACCAATGAAAATCTTGTATAGTCATCAATGATAACTAAACAATATGATTTCCTTCCAAAACTCTTGACATTAGTTGGTCCAAAGAGGTCCATGTGCAACATCTGGAGTGGTTTGGAAATTGAGTTTATCGGCTTGGTCTTATAAGACGCTTCGGTAACATTTTTAGGAACAACTTGAGAACGAAAACACGAGTATAAGCAAAGGTTTGCTTGTTCTGATTTGCTTCTCATTGTTCTCTCATTCAATGGACCAATAATATGATATGTTGGATGGTTCTTGTGAATATGAGATGTCAGAATCTTACTTCCTTGAACATTAACATCCAGATTTGTTTGATTCAAGTTGGAGAGCTGATGCAGTAGGCTAGAAGAACATGGATTGAAATTTGAAACTTGAGTTAGTGAGTTGATAAAGTAATCAAGATTACCAGAATTAACTACATCACCTGAGATGGATGATGTTCCAGACTCAGGTTGCACAAATTCAGTACCATCATTAGGAATTGGTTGAGAAACATCTTGACGTTCTGAAACTGAATGATCTGAATCTTGATGAGATTGATCATTTTCATTGAATCGAATCATTGAATCCTTGACAAAAGAGAAGAATGGATAATCTGGGCTTTGATCATCTGGGTCGTCTGAATTTGAGTCATCACTGAAAGAACCAAGATCTCCTTGAGTTTTCTTCTTACCTGTAGAATCAAGCAAGTTAGATTGATCAAACAAGTTAGAATGAAAAGAGTGTGACAATGATTCTAAATCAAATAACCAAGTAGGATCATTTAAAACTAATGGAAAAGAATTTTCCAAGAATTTAACATTGAATGTTTCAATTATAACATTAGTCCTAGAGTTATAAACTCAATAGGCTTTTGAAACAGATGAATATCCAATGAAAAATGCATTATCAGATTTTGCTTCAAATTTTCCTAGATGATCACTTGAATTTAGAATCATGACTGGACAACCAAAAGACTTAAGGAAATCTATGTTTGGTTTCCTACCAAACATCAACTCATATGGATTTTTCAGTTAATCTTTCATGATTAACGTTCGATTCTGGACGAAACACGCAGTTGAGATAGCTTCATCCCAGAAAGTGATCAGAATTTTAGCATCTGCTAACATAGATCGTGCAGCCTTAATCAGTGTTTTGTTCTTCCTTTTAGGAAGTCCATTTTGTTGAGGAGTTTTGGGAGCAATGAACCGATGAGCGATTCCTTTCTCTGCACAGATCATATCAATATTAGCATTTTTGAACTCCGTACCATTATCACTTCTTATTATCTTCACTTTATGATCTAATTGATTTTCAACTTTAATAATGAATTCTTTTAATAATTCAGTCGTTTCAGAGATAGCATGCAAAAAGAAAACCCATGAAAATCTTGTATAGTCATCACTGATAACTAAACAATATGATTTTCTTCCAATACTCCTGACATTGGTTGGTCCAAAGAGGTCCATGTGCAACATATGGAGTGGTTTGGAATTTGAGTTTATCGGCATGGTCTTATAAGACGCTCTATGTTGCTTTCCCTTCACACATGCCGAGTAGTGATCAGTAGTTGTAAACTTCTTAGATGGTAGTCCAATAACATAATTTCCTTCTACAAGCTTGTTCTTGTTCTTGAAGTTGGAATGCCTGAGACGCCTATGAGAAAGCTGGCTATCATCATTTGATGTTTAGCAATAAGGCAAGTTGTTTCTGTTGATAGATCAACTTGAGACATATCCAGTTTGTGTACATCTTGATCCTTTTCAGCTTTAACAATCACCAATCCTTGCTAATCTAAAATCCTGGCTTCAAAACATAACAGAAAGAATCATCAAATAGAACAGAATATGATTTATCACATATTTGGGATACGCTTAAAAGATTAAAGTTCAACTGAGAACAGAAGTTCACTTTATCAAAGCTTATTATCCCATTGGATACTGTTCCTTCTCCTGTTATCTTTCCACCTCCATTACCACCAAAGGCGACATGCGTTCCATCCTTTAACTTAAAATCTTGTACTAACGTATGATTGCCTGTCATGTGTCGGCTACACCCGCTATCCATATACCAAGTATTGAGTAGTCTTCTCGGGTGTACCTGCACAACAAAGAAATTTAAGTTGAGGTATCTACCTAAGCCGAGATGGTCTTAGGTTTTCCAAATTGATCAACAATGATAAATTGCTTAAAATGAAGAGTATTCAAATCTAGCTTGTTCTTAATGAATTTACCAATTTTGTTATGCATTTGTTATTGATCATTTTTATAAACATTCATACCAGTTGATTGACCAACTTTTGAATAATATTGATGATCAACATTTTTATTAGTCATTCTTACAGATCTTGGTATGAATTGTTCTTTCAAAAGTTGTCTTGGTCTCTTATAATTATTCCTTTGGAAAGACCTCAAACCTAAAGAAGGTTGGTTAGTTATTCTTTGAAATCCATCAGTTTGATTTCTCAGATACTCAGGATTAAGATAACTGTAAAGTCCTTAAAAGCGATCGATCTCACTTCGTTTGAATTGTTGCACTTGATAATACATGAAGACGGGTGCGCGAATTTAATGAATCAACCGAGAGAACAAGACATTAAGCACAATATCATCGTAATTCAAATGTATATATCATGTGTCGAATGATTACAATGACAATCGATACAAGATCGATCTCTCCCGAAGGTGGAAAATCACAAAATTATGATCTGCTCAACTTGAGCGAAAAACACACAAAATAAATTGAAACTCTCGGTTAATTGAAATTAATGTTGCCCACACTTTCGCAAGTACACACATGCATATATATATAGTTGCTTTTCCAATTTATCGCATGCATGCATATTTACAATTTTCGCATTGCATGCTTCTCCACTTTGTCCACGTGGATTCCACTATCGCATGCATATGTATTCTTTTCTTCGATTTCGCGCGACATGTAGATTGCAAGAAAGTTGCCGCATGCATGTTGTTCTTTTTGCAACGGTTTCTAGATGTCGCATGCATATATTATTTTCTTCATTGTCGCATGCGATCTGTATCAACATGCATGTTGTCGCATGCATGTTGTTGCGTGAAATAATGTCACGCGAATCGTAAGTTGTTCATCGAGTACGTGTTAAAACGATATTGTAATCGAACTGATTTTTCCCTTACAATAACCTTTGCTCAAGTTTGAATTGGAAAATCCTTTCTTAGGTGAACTCTTTCTAAAGTAGCAATTTTCAGTGTTGTGAGTTCTCTTATCACAATAGGTACAATATTTGTTAAAATAACAATCTGTTGTGGAATGATTTCTCATGTCACAAATGGTACAATACTTATTGAAAAAGCACTCAGCAGTATTATGATTGTACATATCACAAATTTCACAGTACCATTGTGGAGATTTAAACAGTTTTTTGTTAACTTTTGATGTTGACGCAATATATGATACATGTTTATATTTTGACGTCAAAAAGTTAAATTGTTGTTTTTGATTTGTCAAATTTTGCTTTTGAGTTGATATTTTATTCTTTGACATATTATTTTTCTTCTTTTGCTCATGAACTTCTTTCTTTGATTCCTTAGGAACAAATCTTTTAGTAACAGCGGAAGTCTTAGAATCTGAAGCCGTTTTCAGATCAGAGTAAGATTTGTGCTTAGGACTTAGTTTAACTTCTTGAAGAGAGTTCATATTTAACAAACCAATAAACACAAATTTTACAGGTTTAAGTTTAGTTTCTTGATTTGTTGATTTTATAAGATTTTCTTAAACTTTGTTTTGATCATTTTTGGCTTTAGATGATTTTCTTCTTCTTCTTTGATTCTTTGATTTAGAAGAACTTGGTTTAATACTATATTGAACATCTTCAGGTGAAGATTCTTTTTCATTATTTTTTAGTTTTAGATCAACAAAATTTGAATCATCTAATGTTCCTTCTTCAAGTTTTGCCTTTCTTTACTTTTAATTAACATTTCTTTCAACATAGATTTTGTTAGAGCACAAGATTTTTGAATTTTCTGTTTAGGTTCATATGATTTGATCTTTATGGGATGACCATTTTTTATCTTTTCATCGTCCTTTTCTTCAAAGATTTTGATATTTGCTTTTTCTTCTTCATTGTCCAAATTCTTGTTTTTGTTCTGAAAAGCTTGAGTTTAGATATGTTTTTAGGAGAACGATCATGCATGTTAAAGTTTTCTTATAGAGTGTTGGTTATTGATTCAGGCATTGGTTCATGAGTGAAGCCTAATCCTGTTTTCTATCTATCTTTTCTTTCACTTACCAGTTTTTGAACAATCATTTTTGAACTTTTAACCTTTGCAAGATCAACTTGAGTAGCAGCATGTGCTATCTTCTCCTGTTTTATATTTTTAGTCATTTCTTCTAACTGTTTAGAAACAATTTCTAACCTTTTAACGTTTTGTTCCATGATGTTTGAAGAGAAATAATCTTTTGATATGCTATTTTATGGTCAGATTTTAGTTTGTTATGCATTGACTCTTCTTGTTTAAGTTTCTCGCAGATTTTATATGAGTAGCTTTGATAGTATTCAACATGTTCGAAGCATGATTTGGTGCAAAGTTTTTCCCTTACTTCAGATGGTATTTCAGGATATTTTAGGGATGAAGTTTCAGAGTTTGAGGATGAAGTTTCAACCTTAGGTGGATCAGACTGAGCCATCAAAGCAATTTCATCTGAATCCTCTTCAGGATCAGATTTGTCACTCCAGTCATACTCATCTTCTTCATTCTCACCTTCCACTTTTGGACTACAGTCCTCTAACCAATCTTCCCCTTGGATTTCTATAATAAGAGATAAACTAGAGGTTAGATCATTGGTAAACTGCTCAACATATGCACTCCAGTCATATACATCCTTCACACTAACTACAAGAGCTTTCTTTGGTTCATCAGATAATTTTGATTCATCTTTAAGCTCAGGCATTGGAAGACGTACGTACATCCGGTAATTTTCCATTACCAAACTCTGTTAGTTCCGTTAAGTCTTGCACACACGTGTCATAAACACACACTAGTTGTCGTTGAACGTTGGTGACTTAATAATAATTAACAATGATAAACTTAAATAATCTAACCAGTAATGTGATTATTGTATTATGCTTATGTGTTTACGCGATTTAAGTATTAATTGTGAATTTTATTGCGTAACGTGGAAACGCGTATATTTACTTTGTGTATCTTGTGACGGGTGGAAATAATATATATTATTATTGTTGTTGATTAATAATGTTTGTATTATTAAGTTAAAACCGTTTAAAAAGTGTTTAAAAGAGAATTTTTTATGAAATATATATAAACGGGGTTAAGTGTAATTACCTAAAACTAAAACTTAACAAACTTAAACCCAACCCTAATCCCCATTCCCCCCTTGCGGTCGATCTACACCCATACACACACACATTTCAATTTTTCAAGCCAAGAACACATCAAGAAGCAAAATTGATCAAGCTTTCAAGTTAGAATTCGAATTTCAAGCCCTAATCACCTTTAAATTGTGATTTAAGGTATGTACCATGTTGTTCTTGTGATTTATAGGCTCTTGAGGAACACTAATTCGAATTTATTAATGATAATCTAAAATTGATGTTGATTCCATGTTAGAATTGTTGTATTGATGCTAGTTTGGGTGTTAATTGCAAGTATTGATGTGGATTTTGATGTTCTAGGTCATATTAGGTCAACTAGAAACTTTTGATTTTGGGAACTTTCAGGATTGATGAAGTTGATGTTGTTTTATGATTGTATGATGTTAGTTAGATGGTATGGATGCTAGTTTACATTGATTGTGCAGGAAATTGATGAATTTGATATGTTGTTCATAGGTTACTAATAATAGTAACTTTATTTGCATGTCATGATGATATGATGATGAATTGATGTTGTTGAAGTGTTTGTGATGATATATGAATGTTAAATTGATGATATGGATGCTATAAACCTAAGAATGAATGTTGTAGTTAATAGATTGCCAAAAGTAGAAACTTTTGTTTATGATGATTGATGAATTATGATGATTAGATGTTGTTGATCATGTCTAGATGTTATTATGAGCTTGAATTGGTATATTAGTAATGATCTTGAATACCTTGGGTGTTTGATGGATTTGGGATGTACTTTCCCAAAAGGGAAACTTTATTTGTGCAAATTCTTAAATATGATGACTTAATCATGTTTGGGAAATTAGGATCATGCTAGTATGTTCATGGATGATTTCTAATGTGGTTGAATGCGTTCTTCGGTTGCATGAATCTTGTTTGATTATTTAGAGATTTGATCATCTTGGTGAGTACACATGGCAAAGGGTTAGGTATGTGATGATATGACCATGATAGGGTATTGTTGTTGATCACTATTAGATATCTTGATTGACATAAACTCTATTGAATAATGTAATAGTTATCTGTGTATGATGAACTGGTGTGCTTGATTGAATAGAAATTCCAACTATAGTGTTACCAACGGGTGAAACAGGTCAACTGGGTCAATTGTGTCTTGTCTTTTTAAAACCTTAAGTTCTTTGGTTTGTAGAGCACTTAGGGTTTCATTGTGGTTTCTATATACACGTACTCATGTACTCGTGTGTTCTAGGTAACCTCTGAAAGTTGTCTTTCCACTTGTTCTTGTCAACTTAAGCTTTAAGTATTCTTTTATGCGCATCAGGTGAGTTCATGTCCCACTCTTTTTATACACTCTCTTTTGGGGGAGATATCATACTGGTTTTACAAACACTTTGTTAATATGAATTGTGTATAGTCTTAATATAGTGTTGATTACCATGGAAAGTCCTCACACTTTCGGTTTGTTAATAATTATTTAGCGGGGAAATTTTAGGTAGTACTACTGGGTCTGACGAGCCCCACCTGTATGACTCGAGGTCAGACGGGTACAATATTGTCCTAATGAATATTGTCATGACCTAGTTAGTTGTGGCAGGAGGCAACAAACGTAACACAGTGACCTTCAAATGCAAAATCACTATGATTATTACTAATTGTGTATAGACTAGCTATCTATTACAATACACTACTTATGTTTTGCAACTATTACTGATTTTGGTTTAACGCAAACTCTTGAACTCACCAACCATTGTGTTGACTTGTTTAGTATGCTATTCTCAGGTTAAGGTTGCCAATTACGTAGGAGCACTCACGAGTCCGCATTATGAAGTTGTCTGCATGTCAGCATAAGCTTTGTTTTTGCATAATTTATGGGCGTGTACGTTTGCGCATTTTCAGCTCATGTTACATTGTTTTACATTTTCTAGTTTTGTAAACGCTTTCGCAATATTTAAAGTAAATCTCTGATTTTGAATGTTATTCCATATAGAGTCATTCTTGGTAACTAATGACTGGGATCCTGGTATGTCATGCGCCTCGTGGTAAAACCCCACACGTGGATTTTGAGGGTGTGACAGATTGGTATCAGAGCCATTGGTTATAGAGAACTAGGTTGCATACACACACTAGACTATAACCGCACAGTTTCTAGTTCCTTGTCATTTACTCCCCTAACTATATACTCATTGGCATACGTATCACATACTTCGCAGCATGGCATCGTCGTCGCGAGACATAGGTAAAAAGCCCGCGAGGTCCGAGTCACCTCCATATTCACCTGTACCTGACAATGGACCTGACTGGCCCCGACTAGCCTACCCTCGTGAAGAAATTGATTGGGATCAACCTTTTTCCTTGATGGAGTGTGATCCTCCACGAGACTGGAGCTTCTACCCTATGTTCGTAAATCACTTAATGTATAGGGAGCGCGTGCCTGTTCCGAGGCCAAGAACTTGGAACAACACTGAGAAGCCTACACCTTCTCTTAAACAGACAGTATAGTCAAATGAACAGTTGATTGCTGCACTAGTGGTTGTACTGGATACTGAGTAGCAACGTGTCAAGAAACTAACTGATGAGAATTATACCCTAAAACACGAAGTAAGAGAACTACGACAACAAATGGATGCGCTCGAGGGACAACAGGAGAAGACCTATAATGGGTGCTATGCAATGGCTGATGGCGTAGGAGCGCTTACGGGATGTGTGAATGAACTAGAACAGTGGGAAGGGATGACAAATGTTAGGCTTGCTACTCTAGAGGGCCAACTGGCAGCACTCCAGATTACTATAGCTCATGCTCCTGCAGAGGACCTTGAGGATGAGGACCCTGAGGAAGCCCTAAGGCGGAGGAGGAACCAGAAGAAATAGAGGATGACAGCGATGGGTCAGATGTTATGGATTAATTTTCTTTTGTATGACTTAGACTATGTAGTGGTTCTTTCTTTTGAAACCTATGTGGGAAGGGTTGTTTCCTACCCAACTGACAAACTCAAATTTTGAAATTGATGAATATTTTATGACTCATTTGCAATTTATTTACCTTCGATTATTATTTTTGTTATAAATGTTGTGGTTGTGATGAAATAATTATTTCTTATTGTTTACCATACTTCAATAAGATAAATATGTTGGATGTTACTCATTATTGTATTTGTGAATGTAAAGTGAAATATGGACGCCCGTGGGCCTGGACGTGGACATGGGCGAGGACATGGCGCCGGAGACCATGCTGGCGGTGCCAAAAATATGACGCCCGCAGAGTTAGCTGCCCTGATTAATGAACACGTTCATGTAGCAGTGGTCGCTGCCCAACCGGGACAACTAGTAGGTAAATGACAACGGGAAGTTAAACCAATTATCCTAGTTAACCGTATAGGACATCTGACTAATGTTTGTTATGTCAGACAGGACCACCATTGTATACCTACAAGTCCGTTATGGACTGCAAACCACACACCTATAGCGGAACCAAAGAAGCTATAGGATTGGTGCGGTGGTTTGAAAAGACAGAGTCTGTCTTCGCTAAATGCAACTGCCCACCTATTGATCAGGTGAAGTATGTCACCGGGACTCTGGAATGTGCGGCTCTTTCCTGGTGGAACGCTCAGGTCCAAATGCTGGGCCAAGCCATGGCTAACAAACTTCCTTGGGTTGAATTCAAGGAAACCATGACTGGGGAGTATTATCCTTGCAATGAAGTATAGAAGCTAGAAATGGAGTTCTGGCAGCTCAAGATGCAAGGCTCTGAAATCGAGGCCTACACCACCCGGACCCACGAACTAGCTACCTTGTGCCCGGGGATGGTGAATGAAATGCACAAAATGGTTGAGCACTATATTTGGGGATTGGTGCCTGGGATCCAAAGTATGGTGACTGCTTCTAACCCTACTACCATACAATAAGCCATCCGGTTATCTCATAAGCTGACTGATCAAGCGGTGGAGCAGGGACGTCTATCGAAGCGGGGCATTGTGGCGAGCGTGCCCAACAAAAAGAGAAAGTGGGCTGGTTCTAATAACAAAGCATCATCGTCCAGCAGTCAATCTCAACCTCAACAACAGCAGCATTACCAGCAATAACAACGGAGGTTCGACAATAACCAAAGCTTCAACCAGGTGACTCCTAACAATCAAGGACCTAGTGGTTACGACGGCAAACACCCCAAGTGCAACCAGTGTAACTACCATCACATGGGAAGATGTGATACTTTCAAAAGCCAGCGTCGTGGTAAAATTGGTCACGCGGCTAAGGACTGTCGTAGTGAATTGATGAAGAAGCCGCAACAACCTCAAGAAACTCCTAAAGGTTGTTTTGAATGTGGAAAGGAAGGCCATTACAAGCACAACTACCCACAACTGAGGAAGAATGGGAATGGCAACAATAACAATGGCCACAATAACAACAACAATGGCAACAACAATAATAACAGTAATGGGAACGGTAATGGTGGCAACAACAATGGAGCTAAGGGAAGAACCTTCTTTATTGGCTCAGGTGAGGCCCTGAACGATCCTACGACTATTACTGGTAAATTTTCAGTTAATGGGCGTTTTGCTTTCGTACTATTCGATATTGGAGCTGATAGAAGTTTCATGTCCTTAAAGTTCTGTAGTCTTTTAAGTGACGTGCCTTCAGCCTTAGAATCTAAATACACTATAGAATTAGCTGATGGTAAACAGATACATGTAACGTATATTCTTAGAGATTGCAAGATAGAACTTGCTAGTCACACATTCACCATAAATCTTATGCCTGTTACGCTAGGAAGTTTTGACGTAGTGATAGGCATGGATTGGCTCTCCGACAAGCAAGCGGAAGTCATATGTCACGAGAAGATCATACGGATTCCTATTGGTGAAGAAGTCCTTACGATTAGAGGTGACAGGAGTGGTGCAGTGATAGGCATCATCTCGTATATGAAGGCACAAAACTATTAAGGAAAGGTCACTTAGCATATTGGCACTCATCACTTATTAGCAACTGGAAGAAAGGAAGATGGAGGATATTCCCTAGTACGTGATTTTCCAGAGGTGTTTCCAGAGGATATTCCTGGATTGCCACCTCACCGCCAAGTGGAATTCCAGATCGAGTTGACTCCTAGCTCAACCCCGATTGCTAGGGCACCTTATTGATTAGCACCAAACGAATTACAGGAGTTGTCGTCTCAATTTCAGGAGCTTCTAGAAAAGGGCTTTATCCGACCTAGCACGACACCTTGGGGAGCACGAGTTCTGTTTGTCAAGAAGAAAGATGACACATTTCGGATGTACATTGACTATAAGGAATCAAACAAAGTCACAATCAAGAATAGACATCCCTTACCTCGAATAGATGATTTGTTTGATCAGCTGCAAGGGTCAAGTTATTATTCTAAGATTGACCTGAGGTCTGGGTATCATCAACTGAGAGTTCGAGAGGAGCACATCTCAAAGACGGTTTTCGTACACGATATGGCCATTACGAATTCTTGGTCATGCCATTTAGGTTGACAAATGCACCAGCAGTATTCATGGATCTCATGAATCGTGTGTGCAAACCCTATCTTGATCAATTTGTCATTGTATTCATCGATGATATATTGATCTATTCAAAAACTGAGGAGGAGCATGAGGAGCACTTATGTTTAATCTTGGTACTGCTTAGAAAAGAACAACTGTATGCGAAGTTTTCTAAGTGTGATTTCTAGATACGTGAGGTGCAATTCTTGGGTCACATTGTTAATGAGAAGGGG